>BSBM01003579.1:0-38456 GCA_027924585.1 Larix kaempferi
GCCAAACCAGGGAGTGAGCCATGCCTTATATAGGCGAGAGGGCTCGATAAAGGTTGGTTTACAACTGGACCTCACTACAATACTTCACTCACAAGTAATTTACTAAGACCTTGCCCTCCCTTGCCCTCCCTTCGGTCAAGCAAGTATACCTTTGGTCAAGCAAGCCTTTCCTTGACTGAGGTCTTTTTACAGCTATTCCTCACTACATTATTAACTCCATTCAAACAACTTTAATAAAGCAAACAGGAAAAGAGAAAAATAGAATCTTTTGTGACATCATGCGTGACGTCATTCAAGAAACTCTGGATAGTTCCTTTCGGGTTGAATATGTAGCACGCTAGATCAGGAACTGGTTGATCCTTTGGTGGCTCGTCAATTGCTTTAATCTCTTTTGGAGTCCAATCGACTTCGAAATTCTCTTTATGGCCAGTGAGTGGTTCGATATACCTTGGAGGGTAGTACCACTTTGTCTTGAAAGTGCGGCAGAGCTGTGCCGTTTTCTTTTTCATCCTCATATCATATTCCCAAATTATAAGCCAGGAATAAATATTTTACAAAATGGCACGGCTGGACCCTAGAGGTGGACATAGCAGAACCGAGAACTCTACCACATGAATATTATTAAGCACCGAGACAGGTAGTCCTTCTGCTTGTATGCCAAATTGTGTCCACCAATATCATCAACCAACTGGGACATAAAAAGTAGGAAGTTTCTTGTTTTCCCGAAGATAATAATCCAGATGTGATTATTGAAATAGTTATTCGTAGTGAATAACTCAAACCAGGCAGCCTTGTAGGTTAGGTAGCTCATCATCAATGGATGACAGGTACCAATCCTTCTTTTCTTCCGTCATGGATATGAAACTCCAAAAAGTGAGATTTCCAAGCCTTCCAAGAATACATTCTTCTGACGATGACAGTGGTATGCGATGCAGATTTTAATCAATGTTCGTATGTTCTCGATACTGGGTAGTCTGCAAACTTTGAATGCGGGCACAACCGTATTAGAAAGTATGATAGGGGCATCATGACCTCCTACAATACTCCTCTCCCCCTCGAATCAATTGTTGCCAAAAATAGTCATGGGCGAGGAGAAAGGGATTCATCTCAAAATTGGACTCATCAAGCCCTGAAAGGAGTACTTCGGGAGTTGAGGTCGGGAGATACTGCTCGGTATTTGGTATAGACCTGTAGTTTGTAAAAACAAACACAAAACCAGTTTCGATAAGGTCATCGTCAGAGCTTTCAGTAGAAGAAACCTTATTACCGGAATAGACCTAGTGGATAGTCTTCTTCATCTTGAAATTGGAGATAGGCTGGGTTTCCGCCGAAAGAACCGTTAAGGCCGTCGGAAGTCACGGTGAAAGGCATGAGCATCTCCAAACGGTTCTCCAAGTAGTGCGTCATAAGCACAATCTTCGAGCAGGAGAAATATGGCAAGGAATGCTTCTGTACCATCCTGGATGAACTTTTATATTGGCTATAAGTTCAGGTTTTTCTAATTATCTACCGCCGATACTAATAATATGCTATTAGTAGCTTGCCACAGATGTCGTGGGACATGGCGCTTCTTAAGAATATTGAAATCAGAACCTGTGTCGAGTAGAGCACATAGCATCAATTCATGACCGTTAATTCATAATGAAATTCTGACGGTCCACTTCTTGGTTGGCTTTTCGTACAGAGTAGTGATGAAAGGGTTTTCATCATCTCCGGCTGATGCTTCAGCGCAGATCTTCCGTTGTGGGATTGCTAATAGTAGTAAGCTGTTTGCCGTAAATCAGCAATTTAATCGCGAAGAGCATTAAGGGATGATAATAATTCTGCTCAGGATACAGACTGTCCAGCGAGATAATGTTGTCGTGCGAGATCTGCAACTTCCTTCATATATGTGAAATGACATGGTTTAGGAGTAGGTATTTGAAATACTTTTCTTTCTGTGAAACAGAACGAACCATAGCGACAATGCTAATTTCGGGGTCGAAGTCGTCTTCACAATAGCAGACATCGTCATTACAGGCGCAACTTTGATCGCCTTCGCTTCCTTCTTCTTGTGCAATGTGTTGCACCTTCTTTCCTCGGCAGTCTTTAGCAATGTGCCCTGGTTTCTGACACTTGTAACAGCAAATTTATTGCTATGAATGAGCTTACAGTGCTTATTGCTTTATCATAACAACTAAGGCGCTTCCCGGATCAGGAGAGCTTGCTCACTATAATGCGATTAACTTGCTTACTGAATTCAGAGTGAAGAAAGAGGATAACTTGTTCCTAGAGCTAGGCCAGTGAGGGCTTGTTCTGCGAGGGGAACGTTAGTACATGGCCTTAAAGTCAGTCTTCCTCTCCATCTTGCTACCACCCATATTACAGGGAGACAATACAACTGCTCTAAGCAGGCAAGCGAGCCAGCAAGCACTTATAATAACGAATCGAATTCATTCCAGCAATCAGTATAACCTTAACATAGAGTCTTCAATCCAGCTATCGCTTCAAGCAAGTTTTTATTATTCTGTACCAACCAAAGGAAAGCAATGCTCTATCCCAGGCACGCACGGAGAAGCAAGGACTCTTATTTCTGTATTTGTATAAACTACCCTAACCAAGGGAGTCCTATCTTAGAGTTCATTAACCGGAGTCCGTCCTGCTAGTGATTTCACTATATTCAGCTCTGGAAAAAGCGATCACTTCCAGCACCAAACCAAGCAAGGGACTTCGGATTCCATACTTTCTTTATGTATATAATAAAATACTATTAAAAGAGGGTAACTTGTTTACCGCGAATTCAGAATAAGGCAGGCAATACAAGCAAGCAATACCATAAGCAAGCTATCAAACTTTCCGCTAATGAGTAAGATCAAGTTTGTATTCAGTCCTGTTTATTGGAATCAAAGCCAGGAATATCAGGCCAGAGAGCAACCTAGAACTAGAACTATTTCCCACAGCCATAGGGTAAGAAGTTGCGAAAGCAAGCAAGGAAGTTAAACAAAGGAAGCGTTAGCTTTTAGCGAAGCGATCGATTAAGCTTCAATGTTGTAATCTTGCTATGATAGTATAAATATATAAGGTTACGTATATAACAACGAAGCGTGCCCCGCCTTTATAAATAGATCTTCTATAGATAGAGAGTTTCATTAGATCCGTTAGTTTGCTAAAGCGCAGGTCACCCTATCTTATGTCGGTGGACTTTCTATTTTCACTAACTTTCATAAGCGGAAGCGGGACTGACTTCGATATCGTTTCTACCTGCCCTCCCTTCACAGTAACTGGCAAGTACTACTGGCTCTTTCATCGCCGGATTGCTTATTGAATAAACTTCACCCTAGGTGCTAGGTGATAGTGGCGCTTCTCCCCCCTCGCTTTTGGCGTGGTCAAATAAAAGGATCGATCTAGTAAATGAAATGGCCGTAAACAATATAGGGGCTGGCCGTTGCTTATGAATTCCCGGGGGAGGGTTAGTATGGGTTATGTGTTAAAAGGCAGGCAGAGAGACCTGTAGCTGGCAGGACTTATTACTCCGTTCTTGACCGGATACCAGAATGTCACAAGTATAGGGTTGTTCTGCCAAATAAACGCAAGCAGAAGGTGCTTGCTAGTTCAGTTATATATGCAATGATCATATCGTAATATAAACGATCTTATCTCATTTATCTCGACCTTCCCTGGAATCCCGAACTAGCCCCGGGTTGGGTGATCTTTTCTATGGGATTACAATGGGATTACGATGATCGGGGTCCCTCACACGCATGCATCTACTTACCCCCTGGGAATCGATGTATTTCTCCATTCTGGTACCCGGGTATTCATATTAGAATCAGAAGTTCCCTTCCCCGGCTGCCCTATCCTATTATTCCTAGTGATTTATAAAGAGATGAACCACTAATCCATTCCGGCGATTTACATATACCAAATCCCGATCCAGATCCTCTGTGAAAAAGACTATATAACCTATAGCGATTTAGGGTTTCGAACGTTCCGAGGAAAGATTACCCCTCTTTGGGCCCGACCAGGAAAACCAGTAACCGATATTTCCTCTCCTTCTGAGCAGGAGCCAGCCCTGGGGAGAAAGGTACTATCAGCATCGGTAAGCTCCCCCAACGATATACTATTAGCATAAGTAGGTTTCCCCTGCCTGGGAGAAAAAAGAGACTATTTGTATTGCAGCCCCTTCATTTAGGGAGGGAATGGTTCAGCCTACAGCACGACTTTCTTTTGACAGCTACCCAACTGTTGTGGGTTGGATTTTTTTCACTTTCCCCCTCTTTTATGGAAGCCAGAATATTGAGATTGGAAAGGACTTGGCTTTTGAGCTTGCTTGCCTCGGCGGGGCACTTATTTTGCTGGCGGGAAGAGCGCTATCTCACTATTTTAGCCCCAGAAACGACCACCGGTAACAGATAAATAGGACCAAGGTACCCAATAAAGACCAAGGCCAGGAATCAATGGTCAGTAATCGCTTCTGGGTGGTTAGGAGCGTTCATCAATAAGATCAGGGTCCGGTAAGGAAGTCAAGTCGTCTCGTCAAGTGATTAATAGTTACCCTTGCTTGCGCCCTACTTAAAAAGGAGAGGACATAAGCTTCAACCGGGATATGGTGGGGTGGGTGGTGAAAAGCCCCAGAGCAGAGCCGAGACGTTGAAGGATCGATAGCGCATGGAAGATTGATAATAAGCGCTTGGATAATATTATTTGGTGGGATCGCTTTGCTTGCCTGGATCTATAGGTAGGTGCTTGGGGGTTATCGCTTCGCTTGCCGTAGATTTGTAGGTGGGCTTGATCGCTATCGTCTTTAGTAATATCTCCTATTCACCATGAATCACCCCATATCTAGGGTATTTTTAGCCCTCATATCTCCCTTCACTTTAGCTATTTTAAGCTTAGTTTTACCCTATCTTATGTTTTGACGGGTTCGGAGTATATACCGTATAGGGTCTCGAACTCGAATTTTGCTTTAGTCTACTGGCTCAAATCGCTTTTTCAGTAGCAACCTTTAGGAATTATAGCAGGCCAGGGTTATTCCATCGATCCATCTTCGAGGCGTCTGGCTATATTGAATATATAGGGATTGAATATATAGGGCAGGGGTAGTTCCTACGCCATGATCCCACAAAAATGGTAGATTGTCTAACTGGCAAAAAAAGTAAATACGACAGAGGTAAAAGTGCCTAAGCAAGCATCCGGCCGGTTCAATAACAAAGTTTCGTGATGATTCATACTTTCTATTTCGTTATTCTACCCTCATATTTCTGCGATTGAGGGGTGGGGAGGTCTCAAGTCCAATAATGCGGACACGCAAGCTAGAGCCGCGAGCAAGCCGAAGCAGGAGCCTAAGCGGCAAGGAACACCCAAGATGAACTAGGATCAAGACAGCACCCTCACATCCCATCCCAGATTCATCAATCATATCGCAGCACCGTGTCATCGAACCATCAAAGCCAGGGAGGAAGCCGCTCACCGCCATCACCAAGAAAGAAGCCACTGTAAAAGGAAGAAGAAGGAAGCTTAAGCCAGAGTCCTGGAATAAATATTTTTTATTGCCTTTTTAACACTCTGGAAACACAAATTTTTTATTGATTTTGCAGACCACTTAACGGATAAAGTGAAGTTTTAGGAATAATGGCCTTTTACCTTTACAACGTTTCACATGTACAGACGGTCCACCCCTGAACACGCACAGCGAGGCATAGTCCCTCCTAGCCACCAAGCACAGCCAAGCCTAGCCCACGTATTAATCACTCTCACAGCCAGCATTGGCATTTACCAGTGTTAGAGCAAGGAATAAAGCAAGGAAGGAACCGCAGTATAATAGGACTAGCAGATAGTTGAAATAGGTCTTACCAGGAGAGGAGCAAACATATAAATAATTTGTTTTTACCTTGGATGGGCAAGCATTTAAAATATTCCCAGAAGCAAGCATTTTCAAGAGTTCCTCCCCAGGGAAAGCTAAATTGGACGTCCCGGAAGCTAGGCATACGCCACTTTTCATTATTTAAATTAACGGATCTCCAGGCGTGGTATGACTGGATGGGATGAATGGGGATGGACAACTTCCCATACAGCATTCACAGGCTCCTAACCACCTTGCCTTCATGAATCTATGTTTCTAGGGGCACTATTGCTTGCTATTGCTGGGGGGGCCAGGGGAAAATACTGTGAGTAGTTGATTGAGCCGCGGTGTGAGTTGCAGATTTAGCTGAGGGGTTTGCAGCTGTCAACTAAGCTTTGGATTTTATTCTTAGAGTTGCCAAAGTATAAATGAACATTATTATTAAGATCAATATTAGGGGGTCCATGGCAGTGAACGCTAGTACTAAAATGCACTTTTTATTAAGGAATCTTTACTTTTATTTAACATAGGTTCCTACCTCTACCGGGATTACTTGACTTATATTACGGTCATACCTATAAACTACACTTCCACCTAGAACCTTTAACCTGTTACGCTACGGCACAGTCTATTAATTTTTTTTAGTTAGTGATTCGATTGAGCGATACTGAATGGATTTTATATATTGGAAGGACAGGCAGGACGGGTGGACCGACCGGGTGCAGGAAAATAGGTATTCCGGGATAGGAGGCATTGAGCTTGAACTTTTGTTATCAACTGTCGTATAACGAGGCCCGGTAAGGTGCGGCCAAAGAAAGGCAAATAATTATAAGTCTTCTGTAATAAGGGTGTTCCCAACTGAATCATCTTATGGGACGGAAGAGGAGTTGTTCCAATTTGGCCCATCTGCCAATAGCACGTACCCTTAATTCTCCCTTCTCACAGCCCAATTAACTACACATATCATGGTCCCAGCATTCTCCAGCATACCCACATTCCATTCAATACGCACCTGCCACATATTCGGGAGGGACATACAAGATGGATCGGCTTCTGATATTCATTGGTTCAATTGAGGGACAGTCTTCTTAGAGCGATGGTCCAACGGAAGGAAGGAGCCTTTCTAACTAATGTAACTAATCTTTTTGAACTTACTTACACTAACAGAGGAACCTTTTCCACTAACAAATTGGGGAGACTATGGCCATCTATTTAGGCTTATTTACATGGATCTTCGCCATACAGACATGGGTGGTTTTTCACGCTAGGAAGGATGGAGGGAAGGAATTAACTCTAATAAAATAGAATTTTTAGTATCCGCAGTAATGTGCCGCGGACCAAGTAAAAACAAGTTGTTGCTAAATGAAAATGGGCAACTGAGATTGTTTTTATGAATCTGTTCCAACGGACTTTGTGCTTTCCAAAAACAAATGTGGTGCCTGGGCCGAAAGCTTGATTATATATATATACGTAATTATACGCCAATAAGCTCTTCGACGTCATCCGTAAGTAAGCATGGTTTATCAATGTTTTGATGGGTTCCGAAACAATGCAGTTATAAGTGTTTAGTGAGGTGGATGCCGGGATAAATAAATTGCCCATTTTAGCGCCATGGACATTTTTGCATAAACCTATTGCTGTTCCGGCTCTTTCTTGCCTTTGCTTGCTTGCCTGGGGGGGAGCCGTCTTTGCCGAACAAGGTTGCATTGATGGGGATAGTCCTCTGTGTACTCATGTTGGGACCCCTCCGAGTCGGTCGCCGTGCCGCTCGGCTTGGCGGGAAGGAAAAACCGCCACTTACTATTCGCCACTGACTATTAAGTTTAAGCGTTCTCTTCTTACAACTACCTTGATCCCCAGATTGAAGTGAATAAGGCCGGCAATATTTCAGTGGTTCACCCGAACTTGATCGATGCTATAATGGTGTACTTGTGTAATCCTGTTCCATATGTTTCTTCCGTTCCGCTCTCACCCACCTTTAGAGCTAGATCTTTTAGATACCACGAACTTTTAATGAAACGAGCGCTTAGTTAGTTGGGAATGATGCTATGAACCCTTCTCTTAGAAGGAAGCACCGGATGGATAAAGGTGCAAAGCCTTAAATGCTATAATGAATCGACTTGCCTAAAGCCAAATGCTAATTATAGACCCCGTTGAGGGAAATTAAGGCCTCCGACCCACTCCACACCCCATCTTGTCTTTATAAAATAAGCGTTTCAGAACGTTTTTTAGGATCGACCGGACTGGACCTTCAGGTACAAAATCATCGTTTAAAGTCGTCGTCTATCGCTTTATCGCACTAGGTAGGGTAAACTTTGGGTCAATCAGTTTATTAAGGCGTAGGTAATTGAGGCACGTTAGTTAGTGGAGTTACCTATAAAAAAAAAGCGAGTTAGGGAACCCAAAGGCAGGCGTATAATCCTTTATGAACCCCACCCGTGCCTTTTTCCCAATGCATGTTTGGGAAGGGTTTTGATCTCAACCGAACAACCCAAACTGAGTGTATTAACCTTAATACGGAGGAAGCCCGGAAGAATAAATAAGGTGAAAGTGAAAGCCTTAATAGGCAGTCTCCCGGGCAGGAAGTGAATGGGTTTTATTGTAATGGTCTCGCTTGCTGTCATGCATTGCTCCTATGTTCCCCCCACCATAGGATATATCAATTAGCTCTAGGAACCTCCAACAACGTTGATATGGTTCAGACTTTAGGTGAGTAGGGTAAGAAGTGAGGGGGTAAATAAGTGGGTTTATAGTGGTAACAGTGAAGGCTGCTAGTAGTAGGCATAGTCTAAATAGCAATAGTGCAGTGGCTCCTAAGCTACGATTCATTCAGTCAGTGGTATAGGTCAGAACGGGTCTAGGTATTCTGGTGGGTGATTGGTTAGTAAACAAAGTTCAGTAGGGGGGTAAGGGGTTGAAACGCTGCTTTCTTTCCCGCATCGGTAATTACATATATAAAAGGGGACCATAAAAGCCTGCCTGATCTTATATGCCGTATCTAAATAGAAAAGGTAATATGGATAAATAACATATAGGAAGATCCGCACGATATCAACCGGTGAGGCACGAAAGTGATAAATAAGATCCCTGAATCCACCCACCCACTACACTAAATGACCTGGCACAAAAGTAAGAAAGGTTATAAAGAATAGTAGTGCCCGTTGCATATTAAAAGAAAAGTTCGGTTACAAGGAACGAAGTCTAAATCCTATTAAAAAGAAGTTTCTGAAGACAAGCCCCTCCTTCCTTCTTCCTTATATTCAACTAAGGGATGGGTTGCCCAAGAAGAACCAAAAGATGAGGATCAAAGAGGTTATAATCTAATCCCATTGGATGACTATGCTATTGGGGGTTGTTCCGGTTGATCAAAAAAGCATCACCAATAGCATCATAGTTAGTCGTTTAAGCACCCCCCCCCCATTGAAGCAGCACCTAGAGTAAAGACTGACTAGAGAGGCAGGCGTAATAAGTTACCCAGTTGGTTCCAGTTCTTGATCGAGACCCATATATTTCTGTTCCAGAGCCTGTTGAAGCACCGACAGGTCGATTAAGTTGATGACTCCGCCGCTATTGTGATTCAGCCGGTTAAGCAGTCAATAAAGCTGTTAGTTCTGATGATTATCTTGTAGCGAGATAAGAAGGGACATGAAGCGAGCGTTATGCGGGCTCATTTCTCTTTGGTCGATCCTAAAAACGTATCCAAACACGTATTTTAAAAATACAATGTGGTTTCCGGGTTCAGACAGGTATGCTCCATCTGGGTGCCCTCTCGAACTCAAATTGTTCTATACTCGCTCGATTCATTCGTAATTGTCTCTCCACCTTGGGCTTGGGTGCCTTAATCCGAAAAGAAAGTCAGGTAAGGAACTTAAAAAACTCTCCCCAAAGGCATGCATTCAAGGGTGACAGTTTAAAGCTCCCTATTCCCAACTATGTATGAACCCAGCTATATCGAGGGCTTTGCCCCCCCCCCCTAAGTGCATTAATTAATAATTGGTTGGTTTGTAAGCCCGTGTCAAACGCATATCGTTCTGCAACTCTAGGAGTAGCAGGTACAGACATGTTGTGGAACGTCTCAACAGCATCTCAGAAAAGTTCCTCCTATTGAACAACATCAAATTTAGGTACCCTGGGTCTAGCCCTTCTTGATATTACCAGGGACTGCTTCATTAGCATCTTTTCCAGTTCACCCTCTTCCTCTAGTGACAACATTAATAGTAAGCCTCGTACCTCCCATGGTCATTCTGGGTTCTGAATTCATTATATTTACAGTTATATGCCTTGCCTGGACTTCCTATTTTTCAATAAGGTCTGTACATTCTTCTGTAGTATGTAAAATAGTCCTATAATGTGTACACCAAGGACATCTAGGGAGGGGGAAATAAACGGCGAGATGACCTACTTAATCACAATTTGAACATCTAATTGGTTCCGTCCTTCCTCCACCAGTCCGACCTCCTATATAACCTCCTCCTTTTCACTTATAAGCTCTAGGTACGCCTTACCCACTGGTGGGGGAGGTTTACGAACCAGAAGTTTACCAAGGGTTCCCTGGTCCCAGTTGGAGATTCAATGGCAGATTCAGTTTACTTCATTTACACAGAAGTTCGATAGCGAGATTGAGACCTGGGGATCCAAATACAAACACATTTTACCGAGTGACAGAGTCTTTAGGGGATGCAGTTACAAGGATTTATTTGTTTCAGATTCTCCAGTAGCCAGTTATAACCAAGTGCAAAAGTGCTTTTGCCTAATGGCTAAGTAATGGCTGCTGCTAGCTCCACATCTGGCTCTGTTCAATCTGCTGTCTCTATTAAGCTGGCATACGGTAGTGGAAATTTATACTGCATGATTACATATTATCTATTAATTTATTATTAATGAAACTGGCGTATGAGATGTGAAAAATAGATATATCTATATGGCTTATTATCTGGAATTGACCTTGTGCAAACATGGCATAGGTACTGGCAAATACTATCTTTGAAGTTGGCTAGGGGAAAGGGTGGAAATACTAATACCTATAATCTATACGCCCGGTTTGTGTAGGATAAATTTCCAGGTCATGTCATAACAGCCACGAACTCCTACGATTTGTAAGATAGGAGCTTTCCCGTGCACTATGCCAAACGCTATCCTATGTGACTAGTATGTGACTAGGGTACAAGTCTTCGAGATTAGAGCTTCTTAAAGAATGACTTTGCTACCATAGCATCGATGATGTGATCAATCGGATTAATTGCTTTCATTCGGGGCCGAAGAAGCCGGATAAGCAAAACCTGAAGAGTTCTAAGTCAAACTTCCCTCCTATGTTCTTGTGCCGTTTCATGGTGCCCTTCAACAGATGTTCATGTGTTTAATTCGAAGTGGGTAAGATATTATTTAAATCATATTGGTGCTAGAATATTGAAGAGGGGTGATTCCTGGGATACACGCTTGACGTCAGATACAAGCCATTCATAGAATCCCGCTAGGCAAAACGCATTTTGAGGTGCTGAAACTGGGGTGGGCGAATTACGATGGTAAGCCCGTAGGGTCGCAGAAGGGATGGAAATGAGGATGGAGGGTTTACCAATAAACTCTTATGCATTGCTAAGAAACATGACAAATACTAAGAATCTCTTGATGGAGCAAAGCAGAATCCACATATTTTGAAATATCTAGTTTAGATGAAACGGGCTGCCTTGAAAACGGGCCTGGGCTTGTGGGGCGGGAAAGTGATGGCATCCGCAGGGAGAGCGCATAAGCAGGAAATATACCGGAAATAGGAAGTTGATGGAAGATTAAAAAAAAAAAGTTAGTTCGGTGTGCCGACTGAGAAACTTTAGTGGAAAGTAACAAAATAGGGAATCAAAGCCTCACCGAAATTAGTGGGAAGGGCAATAAACATTAAATTCTACTCATAATGCGCCTGTTCTTATTCATATATAATGAGTAAGCCGGACTATAAAACCAACAAGTAAAAGGTCCGCCCCAACCTACATATTAAACCCCTAACCTGCATAGGTAAGGGGCTACCCTAAACTATTTGATTGAGTCGGGAGGCCTCACTATTTAATCTATATCCCTGCCTAGCCATTGAATCTAATAATCCAGGCGGCTTACTTACTTCTTTATATAAGGTAGTTGCCTGTATACACCTATTGTGGGAATTTCAAGTTATTTGCCCGTATCCACCACTGGTTCATTTCTACACTAGTAGCTTGGGTTATTCCTATATTGCCTGCCAACCAATCTGCTGGGCTATTTTATTTCCCATATTGCCATTTCCATATGGATTGCCCGCCAATCGATCCATCGCCAACGAATTTTTGATTTAAACAGCTCGGTTTGATCCTACCTACCCATCAACCAGGAAAACGTTAAGGACAATGCCACCCAGGACAACCGCAGCTATAGCTAGAGCATCTATTCTGCTAAGGAAGGATCAAGTGCGCTATGCTCCCTCCATCGTCCTAGGGTGAAGGGCATAAGAGAAGGGTAAGGCGAATACCCCACCAATAATTGAAGGCATATGGGCATATTCATGAAATGACGATTCTAGGTCTAAGGTAAGAGCTCATAACATCAACTAATCCAATCAGGTGCTGCTTCTAAGGAAGGGTCTTATAGTGGTACCTCCTAAGGGCTAAATGATAGAGTTTCGATCATCCATCCTAGGTTTCAGGCAATACGTTAAGGGTAAAAGGGTAAAGCTCTCCTCTCAGGCATATGGCAGACAGTGAGTGACGCTAAAAGGGAGAAACTCATCCCATCCGTTGGATAACTAATAAGATAATTGGGATTTTACGAAAGCAGCCGCAGAAGGAGAATGCCTTGGATCTTCCGAGCGATGTTTCTTATGGTCAAAATGAAGGTGGAAAAGAATACTATGGCACTATATTAGTCAGCGGGCTGCTTCTTGGCCACGCCCCCAGGATAGATATGACATACTCGATCCGCATGCATTATCAATTAGGAAATTGCCTACCATATCGTAGTTCAGATCCAAGTCGTTTTAGTGAGGGTGACCTACACAGTGAAAGTTGTGTAAATTCCTTTCCGTCTTCTCAGAATTGGATGTCTACTATTATTTTGTCCTGTCCTTCATATCTGGATCGTCTGATGTATGGCTGTCCTTCATATCTGGATCGTCTGATGACTTATACCGCTACTTTGAACGTGAAAGCATTGTCAAATGCCCTTCCTACCCTGGAAGAAAGGCTTTGTTCTGGAGCTCCAAAACTTATATGTTTTGATTCCTTACTTAGAGTATAATAATCAAGTAATAAAAGCAAGCAGCTTCTTATGTTCGTAAAGCCTAAAGCAAGGAGCCAAGCCCTCTCAACTAGTCAAAAGCTCGGCAAATACGGAATTTCTCAACCAAGGAAACAATCGGAAAAGAAGAGTCATTCCCCTCTGCAGCTGACCTCGGCAAATCCAAGTATAGAGTGATCGGAAAATACGAGGAATTATCCTCCTTGGCTCCTTTCGGAAAATGACCTACATAGTGCATGAATCTTCTAAGCCCTCATTTTTACTATAAGAAGCAGCTATCGGAAAATATGGAGGGTGAGGGGGTGAGGATACGAACCCGATCGATCGGACGCTAGGAGATCGAGATACGAACCCGCGAGACCGACCAAAGAAGGGGGAGGGGCATTCTCCTCTGTATTAGGAATGATCAACTAGGAATGATCACGCTACCTACCCCGGTTTAAGATTGGTTGATTCATACTGCTTGTCTCCATCTTGGAGAATGAGCAACGAACCGTGGTGATGAGTAGTAGGCCTCCTTCTTCTCTTTCCTTTCCTTCGTCTCCTTCTCCCAGAGCATTATGGCTACCCAGAGAAGGACACTCCTTGTAATAATAAGAATGTGAAATTAGAGCGTTTTGTTTAATAGGGATACAAGGTTGATGCTTGCTCCCAATGGTGTAGCTAAATAAAAGCATAGAAATTTCCAATCAAGGTATAGGGTAACTTACATTATATATGATATGATGCATATTATTAATAAATTGAATAAATAAATTGCTCTCGGGACCGTCCACGCCATATTTGGCTATCAATTCCTTGTATCATAGTCTGGTGTCCTTTCTTTTCTTTTGGTCTAGGTATTAGCTTTAGTTAGTAGCATAGTTATGAGCTTAATTAACTTAGTGGCCCTTTAGCTTTGTTAGTTCTTTTCAATTATCTAGTGTAGTTAGTGTTAGTTTGCTTAGTGGGTTCTTAGTTATGAGCTTTAGTTGGTTTAGTGATTCCTCTCCTATTGTTTTACTACCCGCTATAACCCTTTGCTTTTAGCTGTATATAAGATAGAAGATAGCCCCTGTCTTTTCGGAGTCAATAAGAAGGCCCATGTTTCCTGTCCTGTAAAGGTGTGAAGCCAATCTTGTCCTAACTGTGTTGTACCCCGTTAGTAGTATTACCAGTGTTCTATACCATTAAAAAAGTAAGCAGGAGGGGGTGTGACTCTCTCTAGCCCAAGCAAGGTTCTTTGCTAAAGTGCCAGTGTGTAAAGGGTTTATTTTATATAATAGCTTTCCAGGGCGGTATAAAGTAGTGATAAAGTTAATCCATGTGTCAATACCTCTTTAGTGAAGTCTTCAATTTTGTGTCATAAAATGTGTGTATGGAGCGTTTAAGCTTGTGAGAAGTGCTAATGCAAGTTTCATAAAGGGTATAAGGGGGCGATAGGGGTCGCTTAACCTAAAAGTTCATGGATTGCATCCCGGCTGTTTTATATATAAATGTTCTTAAATGCCAATCCTTATTATATAAAAACTTTAGTTTGAACTGCCCCCCCCCCTTCTTTGTTGTTCAGAGTTATTATTATTGAATCACCCACCTTACGCTGAATCTTACTTATTTTACTTATTATGCGCTTTCTTTATAGTCTCACCACCACTCCTTACTTGGCAAAACCTACCTCCACCCGCAGGTGGGCTCAGTGCTTACATTATATGAGCAGCCATACCCCAACCAAGGAGGATCGACACCCGGGTTAACCCTACAGGAATAAAGTCAGTGGCAACTCCAGTAATAAAATTTGTGTAACAGCCCAGTATTTACTACAGGTAGTAGGCTTACTACTAAAGTTGTCTCTTAAGACAAGTGAGGCTAAAGCTTACACTCTGGCCTTACTCTACAAGCTAAGACTAAAGGATATACCTTAGGGCCTATGAGCTCTACAAACCCTATACTAAGTTACAGTTGTTAGTGCCCAGGAAGGAGTTTAGTTATACAATTACCATAAACATCGAACTCCAAATGGTACAACCCTCCATCGGTAAGCAACCCTAATTGGAAACACCTATCTTATCGGGAACATATTTGAATTGGGTAAAAATACTTTATCGGAAACATACCTGCATCATAATATAAATTGATAGGGATAAATACTGATCGTAAACATCACTTACCTCGCTTCATTGTTAAACCTCGTTATCTAGTAACCTGCCTTAACGTGTTCTAATCGAATCGTGTCCTCCTAAATTATCATGTAACCTAATCCATCGGTAACCTCATATTGTAACCTTATAATGTATTGTACCTTAATTGTGTCTGCGGGTACGGGTGTTTATCAATACTCTTCCATCATTCCCCCCTAGCCGCTCCTTATGGCTGCTCATCTATAATACTCATCAGTAATCAAAGCAAATTGTTTGACTCAATGGCTTCTAGTACTCAACATGTAACCTCCCTCCCCTAATTGTGGAAACATCAACAAGCATCGAACATCAAGCATCATACCTAATCGTCGTGGCAACATAAAGCATCGGACCTGCCAAGCCAAGCCTTCCCCCGAATATGCAAACTGAATGCGTATTGAACGGAATGCAATAATGTTAATGCGGTCAAATTGGGTAATAATGGGTAGTAATAATGTGCTATGGAAATGTTGCTATGGGCCTCGTGCTCTCATCATTATTGGGCTCACCTCCGTCCATTCGTCTGTTGGTCTGCCCCTCTAGGCAGCATATGTTGTCCGTTGTATCACCCCACCTGTTTATTTTGGACCACCTGCCCCAAACATCCATCTAGCAAGCGAGAGAAGCCCGCCAATGGCTGGTCGTTCGCACTGTTGGAAACCCCCTCCTATCGAAAGATGTTATTGGTCAAGTGAATCAAGCCGATCAATCAAATAAATGCCTCTCCCGGAAGACCTATCGTCCCACGCAACCCCCCACGCCACCCGTAAGTCCAATTGGTCCCTAAGACATTCATTCATTATTGCTCAATGAATCAATCAAGATCTATCAACGTCCACCCACTTCCCTGACTGGCAAACCCATCCTAGCTTTTCACTAGTCAATTTCCAAGGTCAGATAGGCCTTAATAGGCACTTTTTATTGTAGTGAAAAATGACCCAAGGTCCCAAGGCCCAGATTATGGATATCAATTGACTAACTGACGCGCCTTTTCACTATTTAATTTACCACTTATTGTAAAGCCAGGTTCAGACTCTTTTTCTATCATCCTGGGATACGTAACCTTTCTGTACTGAATTTTCCAGTTCTCAAAGATCACTTAATATTATCTATTTATAATCTGCATACGCCTTTTATTCCGGGATTTACCCGGTGAGAGATCTTGATTTATTGATAAGCAGTGCCGTGTGGAAGCTGTAGTCCACATATGCACAAATAAATGCCAGTATTACGTAAAATATGCCAGTATCTTATTATATATGTTTTGTGATGTATAGATTATTATTATAAAATAGATCTATCATATAAATTAATCAATTCTTACCTAGCTTAGTCGTCCAAGCAGTTTGTTTTAGCCCTCTGAACTTACTGCCTTAAGGTCTCTTAATAGCTTAGTCTGTACAGAGTAAGCCCTCTGGACCCTAGCTTCAGTCTTAGCCCTGACTGCTGAAAACACTTTATTTCTATATCTTATTGCCTCTTGTTGGAACCAGGTCTCAAAGCTTTCACACTCATGATGCATATATGTGAGGTAAACTAACCAGTATCAATTAAAATTGGTAAAACTAACTTTGGAGCATAGAAAACAAGCCTTATATAGTATAGAGTATCCAGTGATTTTTAGATAATCACTATTGAATGAATTCTTCACTCTTTAAACCTAGTCCCCTCGTCCGGACCCCTATGAATACTAGCTTTAGTCTTATTGGTCCAGCAGAGAAAATGGACACTTGCTTTAGTCTTAAGCCGTATAAAAAGAAAACTATACTATTCTGTGGGAGCTTCAGAGGAGGGTAAGAGCTTTTCGGAAGAAGGATTTGTACTTACTTAATCCATCTAGTTCTGTGGAGTGAAGACCGTATTAAGCTGTATAGACAAAGAACTACTAGACACAAAGTTAGTTTCTTATGGATCTGCTGTTGGATATACTGGATACAACACCTTATCTTCTTTATAAATTAACCATAGAAACAATGCCTTAAGAGAGTCTCGTCTCCATTGGAGTAAAGATTATTAGCTGTTGCCGTTTAAGCCCGTAGTAGTCTCCCTAAGTGGACTCAAATCAACCCAATACTGGATGTTTTTCTAAATAAAACCAGCTAATTATACTTAGTGTTAGAATCTGCTGTTTCCAAACCTTGTTTTGAACCATTCTTTTCTATACTAGCTTAGTTCATCTTGGCGCCTATTGGACCTAGACTAGTACCCACCCAACACCTTATTCCCCACTTTGTAAACAAGCTTTTTAGCCCTCCTACGTGGACACTATATTTATTGGTCCAACCAGCAGAAAGAAAAAAAACCTTATAAGAAAGAGTCCTTTAGTCCATTACTGTGATCCGAATCCCGTCTTAAGCTTTGAGTAAAAGCCTTTTTATTCGGATTATAAGTTCCATGGAAACAAGCCTTAAGAAGCAAGCGCTTTGTTCAAGCAGTTAGTCCTGCCTAGTGATAACACAACCACCTTATATGTACTGTATTTATCTTATGATATGCCGCTTTTTTTTTACTGAAATTCCCACTTATCAGAAGGCCAGGTTAATACTATTCTATATCATCCGGGGATAGTCCACCTTAAATAAAGCAAATTTACTATCTGTATAGGGTTAATAGATATTGCCTTGGTCTCCATAATAAACTAGATAAGTTCAGAGAATAATTTGGAGAAGAAGAGCTCTTAGTGAACAAGCTTTAATAGAGCGTCCATCGGAGTAAATTATTGTAAGCTGTAAGACAACTACTACTAGAGATGCAAATATTTTGTTAATCTACTTATTCTGTGGGGAGTTGTGTTAGAGAGTTATATTTAATTAGTCCCAAAAAAACAAAATTTCTATCACTTTGTTTGTATGTGCTTTTAAATAAGCATAATACCTATTGGTGAATAGCACGATTTACATCATCCTTATTGGAGAATGTAATGTTGGAGGCCTGTTTTTGAGCTCTAGACTTAGCTATTTCTCTTCCTAAATTGATTCATTACTCTTTCCAAATATTATTGGCGAATGCACTTTTTGACTGCTTAATTAATTCATGCATGATGGCATATATTATATGTTAACTTATACCATTCTGTGGGAGCTTCAGAGAGAAATAGATCTCATTGGAGAATAAGATTAAAAAGAACACAGATTCCATGCACTTTGGTTACATGCCCCCACCCTATGGACACTAGCTTCAGTCTTAGCGCCTTTATCCAGTAGAGAGAGAATAAACAAGCCGCTTTATACTTTAGCTTAGTATAATGAGTCTTAGCCCTCTGATGAACTGACTGCCTTTAAGGTGTCTCATCTTATGCTACCTTTCTTTACTTAAATTTACCACTTTTGGAAGGCCGGGTTCCAACTCAATATCATCTTGACACGCCATCTTATCACTTGTGAAGTTACCATCCGAATAGGGTCTGTTCATACTTTATATGCGTCCCAGACGCCACTTTAAAACCTCCAAAGTATCCATAGCCAGGCAGTGCTATAAATATAAATGAGATCACATATCTTTTCACGTACTCTACGTATACACGTTTTAACATCTTATACTATATATATATACATTTTACCTTATCTCTGATGATGAATCTGCAAGTCTCTATTTAACCAACTATCTATTGCCATTTGCCGCTCTGCAGCCCCAACAGGTATAAATAGCATATCTACGTGTTTAATATATGATGTCACATATACGCTTTTACCTTGCTATGAACAAAGAGAACATGCTTTTTTTTTTATAGCGATCCTCTATCTAGATCTCTACTAGTGTTACTTATACTATATGATATTTGCATAGAGACGTTTACAAGTCCATTGTCAACAGAATAACTCCAGTTATATATGATGTCACCATAGAGACGTGTTAATACCGGACCTACTACACCTCTGACTAGATGAGCTCGCCATGGAAACGTTGCTCCTTTAATAATATAATTCCACTAGCTTTGTTTTCACATACTCTACTCGCATGGAGACCTTGCGTGGACAGATTTCAAAAACTTCGCTCATTTGGCATTTGTCCAAAGTCACAACCTAATGGATAGGAGAAAGATGAAAACCAACCACCTCTCATCTGGTAAATAAAATGGATATTATTGTGAATAAACTTTATACTTAAAGATTGTCTCTCTCTGTTTGTTTGCCCTAGCACCCGCCTACGTGTTCATATACGATGTTGCATACGTACATTTACAAAGTCCCTAGATTTCCCGATTATCTATAACTCCAATTTCACTCCTTGGTTGGAGGAGCTATATTGTTTACGCGAGATATACACACATTTTTGGGCCGGGTGGTTTCATCAATACACTAAACTTCAATAATAATAAAATATTAAGCCAATCAATAACCTCCTCATATGGTAAATAAACTGGATATTCTTTTTCCATCTTGTTTATTTCTGCTAACTTGGATTATTAATATACAATATTCACGTGGATATGTTTCACTTGGACTAGCATATATTTTTTACGTATGATATAGCTATGAATTACGTTTAACTTAGACTAACATATAAACATTTACTGCTATGGAGCCGGGTTATAGTGCATATTTACGACACTTAGATTCACATATATTAACATTAAAATATGATGTTGCCATCTCTACGTTACTTGGAGTTGCATAGCCACCATATATACGTTGCTCCTCCTAGGATGCTTCTATAATCTATATAATTATACTACTATATAAAAATAATAATAGGATGTGTCACCTTTGCGTACTGAATTTACCATCTGGTTTGTAAAATACACATTTGCTAAAGCGAACCTTCACCCTTCCGGGTCCTTGTTTATCCGGGGTTTGAGGCATATTTATTATACTGGGGTTTAGAACTTGCATTTCTAAGCTTTTAGAAATTTGTGTAAACGAAACTGAGTGCCTGTACCCCAAGTGGGGTAGGCCATCAAAACTTGTTCTTCCCTTCACTTCTCAGATATAGTTCTTACTTTCCTTATTAAAAGGCCTAGTTCAGTAATAAGAAAAGACATTTCTGTGCCCCGAACAAACCTAAATTATGCCTCCTTGCCTCCCCCTAAAGAAGATATTTCATTTGAAAGATATCTTGCTGTTATAATACCTCCTCGACCTTCCGAGATATGCTCTATTTAAAACCCGATTGCTTCTATACTGATCGAGGGGGCCGGAGGCCTCCAAGAAAGACCCTTGGCACCGATCGAACTATTAACCCGTGGCTTAACGCTAAGATCAACAAGACCACCGATTTCTTTATACATTTATAAACGGCTGAAAAGCCTCGTTGGCACAAGGCGGGACGGATGATGAGGTCTTCAGGAATCAAGGAGAGACGGACATCTTTGGGAGAGAAAGTTTAGACAGAGATAAACCTGGCAGGAGGGATAGGTGCGAACCCAAGTGATTGATTGCTTGGATTGAGTGATTGATGAGGAAGGAGTTGAAGGAGCTTCTCCACCAGCAGCCTCATTGACATAAGTTTAACCAGGATTCCCAGCGTCACCAATTGAACCAACATCATTCTTATTCCCAGGAACAGTTCCAAGAGCAGCACGCTAATTAGCAGCTGTTTAAAAAGCAGTGAAAGAGAGCCCAGTTGAACCTACATCCATTGAACCAATCGAACCAGGATCAGTTTAAATGGAATGATTTTAAGAAGCAGTCTAAGCAGCAAAGACACCAGTCGAACCAGAAACATCAATTGAATCTGGATCATTACAATAAGTCTCAATTCCAGGATCATAAATATTCCCAGCCCAAGCAGGAAAAGCAGCTGCACCCGTTAAAGCATTTCAATAAGCGGAACGACAAGCAGTTCCATTTGCATTCCCCACCAGAAGCAACCAGTTTAATTCGGATTCCCAGCTTCCTCAATTCCCATAGCAGTTCCATCATCAGTTGAAAGAGCATAACCAGGGTCATTATTTCCAGCAGCCCTATCAGGCAAGCTACCAGGATAAGCCAGTCCATCTATAGCAAGTTACCTATATATGGATTTTAGGGATATCGGATAGCTACCTGAGGATCAATTGTAAGGCCTATTAAAGCGACCTGAGGAGCGATAGGAAGCGACCTAAGGAGCGACGATATGGGATGGTTGCAAGATCAAGATACCCTTTTGGTAGGAAGGCTGATTCCTCTCCTTATTAGTCGAGCGTGCTTACGCACCCACTCTTTATAGGCCACGTTCAAACCTTTCTCTCATATCTTTAGACTAAAACAAAGCTTAGTGAAATTCCCACCTTCGTTGGGCCAGTTCAAACCTATCTATCATCTTTAGACGCCCACTTTCCTATCTGAATTTCCCACCTTTCCAGCTACTTGACGCCCAGTTTCATTACTGAATTTCCCACTCACTTCAGTTCAGGGAAGGAAGGCAAGCAACTGCCCTTGGAGACGCCCACTTTCCTATCTCAATTTCCCCACCCTCCTTAGGAAGTAAGGGCCAGCAAGAAAGAGTCGGGTATAAATCCTCCAACCCCGCGCTGATTCGACAGCTTTTGCCATTTTACCTATAGGATTGACCCCCACCCCAAGGTGGATCGATTTCCTCTCTTTATTAGTCGAGCGTGCTTACGCACCCCAGAAAACACCGATATTTCGACAGCTTTCGCATTTCCTATATAAGCCAGCAACCTAGATAAGCCAGCCCACCTAGCGCTTCCTAGATAAGGTTCAGGGCAAAGGCAAGCCAATCAAGCTACCTAGATAAGGAAGTACCATTGAAATCTTTTTCTCACTCCCCCTAGCCAAAGCATAATCTCATGGTGTATTGTGACCTAAGCCTAGTGGTAGAATGCAAGCGGATAAGGAGTTATTTTGGTCAATCCAATCAAGCCCCATGGGGTGTCCAAGTCAAACCAAGAAGCTCAATGGATCTCTGTAGTGCGAGAAGGCAGGCAAGGTTCAGAAGGCAATCTTTCTTCGTCCGGTTCCCATTACCGGGATCATCTAAACATGGTTACTTAGGCCCCGCCTACCCATTTTTTCGCTCTTTGGACCCAAGGCAATCGATCATACAGATATGGGTCTATATCCTAGCACCATTAGAAAAGTCATATATTAGCCAATGCCCAATGAGGAGGCGATTACCAGGTCCTCCCCTCCCTATAATAAGGGTATGTGTTGAAGTTGTTGGATGAAGGAAGCACTTTTCAAAGAATATAAGGAATCCCTTCCAGCCAGATCCCAGCGCTATTCAGAAATAAAAGACCAACCGCACACGGTCGTAATCTGCTATTTCGGGACGAGATCTGGAAAAGATAAGTTATCCTGGAATCAATAGAGGGATACTCTCTATCTAACAGAACTCTTTAAAAGACGTATTATTAGAAGGAAGTACTGGCCATACTTCAACAGCTTTAAGGTAAGGAAATCCTACATCTGAATGACTATTACAGGTAGTAAAGAAAGATCTTGAATAAAGGTTAATTTATACTGGTAATCCCTTTATAGCCAGATATTTTATTACACGGGATGACTGGCCCTAGCTGCTCTAACTGTAAGTTGATACAGCTAGGCGCAATTACTATACCTTTAAAAAGATATTAGTGACACTGAAGCGCCAGCTAGACTCAAATGCCTAATAGGTGTATAAATAGTTATATATTTATATATAATACTCGTAACGGGCTTCCGGTTACTGATTACTGGGCTGATCGTTCCTTCCTACCTTCCCTCCTTATAAGTCGGTCAGTGCGGTCGTCATTCACTTGCCGGACTGAGTTCTCTATTAGATATAAGCAGCCATCTATCCAAATAACCATGAAAGGATAGAAAGAACTATTTCTTTTGCGGTAGAACTCTCTAAGCTGCCCCGACTGTTAGATTTGAAAGCCGGCCTCCCAGATTTTTGAATAGAATTTCCGGAACTGAGCGAGATGATGGCTGTGATGGTGCCTTTGCTTCCCTTCCCCCTTCACACTTGATTCGATAAATAAGATAAAGCCGCAATGCCTTATTTATTTCCTTCGGGCCGAAGTCTTGATCAGTAGGGGGTTAAGAATAGAAAAGGTACGTCAAGACTTATATACGAAATAAGAACTAAAAAAAGCTGATCCAACTAACTTCTTATTTCCAAATTGAGGTTGAAAAGGGTATAATTTATATAAAAGGGCCGGCTGCTAGCACCTTGACTATTAAAGGTTCCGTTCCCACTCCCATTCCGGTTCCCCTCTCTCTGTTTCCAATGGAGATTGCTACGTGCTGGATATGGATGGTCATTTACAATGAACAATAATAAAGATCCCCTATCCACTATAGCATCCCCCCATGCATGCCTACTTCGAATCTCGCCATTACCTTCTAGAAAGCAGCAAAGCCCAATAAAAAAGTTAAGAGTAGTCATTTAATCCCCGCCTTATAATTCTACACTGGCAAATAGGTTTATGAAAAATTTTTATATCTAAGCATTGGGAGATACGTTATAGAACGGGCGGCCTTGGTTTTATTTAATAATAGAATAAGTAGGGGGAAAGCCAGCCTGCAACCCTTGAATTCTCCACGGGTCGGCATGCCAGACACAATAGCATGACTTCTATAGAATATTATAGTGAGAGCACCAGTCAGTCCTCTTGGTATCATAGTTGATGATGCTGAAAGTGGACTGGGTAGAGATCTCAAGTAGAGTTGGCATTTCTTAGACGTCGGGTCATAGAGCGTCATTTCGTAGATATAATGAGCGCTTCATTTCCAATACTTAGACACTGCTCTTGTTCTCTCAATATCCAAGTGCCTCGCCTCCATGTTACGAGTGTGTGCAGCAGCGATCTTGATTCAGTGCTACAGCGCTCCAGCCAGTTTGATCTGCCGGGTTTGATGATAAAGGGGCCTTTTTCAACTAATTGGTTTCAAAATTGTCATGCATTGGGGGAAGTGAGGACTAATAAACCTATTATTTACGTATTAACTTCCACACATTGTATGGGAGGTCCTAGGGTAAGGCTTATGAGACCTCAGAAATAGGTCTTTCTTATGGCAGTCAGATCTTGGAACTCGAGTTTAGGAAAGCGCTACCTGGCTAAACCCCCCCTTGTTTCCTAAGATTGTCAAGTGGTACGCAACTAATAGGATACCCCGAGAGTATTATGGATTTCGAAGCAAGTGTTGTTATCGGGACAACCAAAGTAACGGGAAGGAGAATGCTATAGCTCCCCCAATCCCCAGGGGCACACATTGCAAAGCATTGTCCGGGCGGGGGTGCTCGAGCACGGCGGGAGACAGAAAGATATGTATAGGGTAGTCTATTGGAAACCTGAGGACCACCTCATAGAAGGTGCCCTGCATCCAATTCTCAAAGATTGGTTTCAGGTAGTAACCTCCAAGCACCCCCGATTGATACCGGCTTACACAACTTTCCCACACTTTTAAGAGTATGTATGAATGGACTATAAAACCTCGGAGATGTCTAAGGATCCATCTCTCCAGCGGGACCATCATACTAAGTGGCCCTATTCTTCTTTAAGGGTCCGCACTAAAGGCGTATACAGTAAGAAATCTTATTATCAATTGCAATAGTATGGAGGAGGGATAATAAACCACTTTTATTGTTGCTGAGTTAATAATATATGGGGAACAGAAATGACCGGAGGGAAAGGGCGCCCTAGGTGGACGCGAATTAATAGCAGCTTTGGTCGAATCCGAGAAGATTGGAGGCCAGGACGATCCAACGACTCTAGAGGCAAATAAGGGATTTGACTCAACACAAATGGTACCAGTAGTAGAAGGACAGGCCATTCAGGTATCCGCTTATTATTTCATTATTGGGCCTTGCTTATTATTTCTTTTTAGGGGTATCAAAATATGGATTATCTAAAACTATCTTTTCTGATTTACTTCAATCGGGGAGCGGGCCCATTCATTTTATTCAAATTGATTTCTGCCCTGATGAATGGACCAATCCGAGGAATAAGCTATAGCAAAGCACTCCATTTTTTTTTCTTTGTATGGTCAGAAAGCACTAACTTCTTCTTTTATTTCCCACGCCAGCCTTTTGCCGGCGCTCTTGATGCTGGAAGGTACAAAATGAATAAGTACTGGAGCAGCTATGATTGCTGTTTAAGCGGGAGCGGCTACCGGTATTGGAATGATAAATGAATGGCTCACTTCAGGTAGGGCAGGATAATTGGAAGCTTGAGCAGGATAGCGGAGAAAAGGTTGTAAGAGAAAACTAGCTTACTTATAGCATCATATTCTTTCAAATATTGAAGTCTGGATTTTCTATATTCACCCACCTTGTTTATTAGCTGCTTCATTTCACGGTCAGATACGTCGGTTACTCCCGGAAAAAGTACAAGGGCGAGTGCTTAGGTTACTACTAAGTCACACTAGGGCCCCTACTAGGTCCTACCTATACCCAGGCAAGGTGGCTGCTCCGGTTCAACATCCATCCCGAATTATGACGTGAGCTCATGTACATGAGAAAAAGAGTCGAAATCACAATTGAGTTTCCATCCATTCTCGGTACCTAGGAGATTGGTTATGGTCTAAGCGACAAAACTGGAGATTGAATCTTTAGATTCCGCTGCTTGTCCTTTATAGAAGAGCTTTTCTCGTGGAAAACAAATAGATATCTCTACTCTCCCACTCGTTTTATATATATAAGGAGGGATATGGGCATCTATACACAGACAGAGACATATAGATGCCTTTTTCCGGACCCATCTATTCTTTCTTCTTTTTGTTTTGATCAGCATTGAAAAAATTATCATTGGCATCAACGACCATATGCACACTTATCTTCGTAGCACTGATCTAAATAAGACACTGGGAGTCCTATTCTTTCGACTGGCCAGGAAAACTAAAGAATACCTGGAAAAACAATAAACATACCATACGGATACTATTAGGACAAAAAGGGGAACATTCTATTTACTACCTACAGAAGTTAGGAGGTGCTATGTGCATTATTTTGGGGTTTAAGTTCTATATCGGGTCTCTCCTGTGACGTGGTCCTTCTCTTTTCCTTCGGGTCTGTGGTGAAGACTTAAGGTAGGTGAGATGCTAAAAATATGTTTAACTCAATCGAAATGCTCGTAAGTAACCAACATGTCTTTTCTCAATGCCTTCAGGTGTTCACATGGGGACATACAGAATCAATCTCGTTCAGTGGCTCAACGGGGGGGGCTTTTAGAGATTTTATCTCCGATAAACCGGGTATGCTTCTATTCGTCCTTCTATGGCCTACCCACCTTATAGAAGCTTGACCACGCTGTTCACAATGTGCATGAGCTTAAACCCGTGCCTTCTTATTTCTTCTGTGTAGTGTAGCCTCCTTCCCAGCGACGAACTTCCATAGAATCCTTCCATCGGGGCTAACCTATTTATTATGTGTAGCGTAGCCTCCCCAGCAGCCAAGGATTTCCTTTCATAGCCTCCTCCCCGGCCCTTCCCCTCCATCCCAAGCAAGCTATCCAGGAAGCAAGAAGCAAATCACTACTCGTTTTTTTAGGGTAAGGGGAGGGAGTTTAGACCTCAAAGGGAGCAGCATCCATGCGGGCACTCGGGTAAGCGGTATGGGGGAGGTGGTTATAAGGGTAGGGGTAGACCTCTCAACCAGTTTTTAAGCCAAGATCAATATTCCTTCAATCCCTGGCTTCAAAGGGTTATCCGACGACCCAATTATAAGCCAGTTCTTTGAGGGTAGTGTGGTGATAGGTAAAGAGAATTATGCAAAAGGTAAGTGTTTTATCTTCAATGCTATTCAAAGAGAGTAGTATGGCTTTAATCTGGTTTGGAGGTGAAAGTGTCTATAGGTGGTAAAGGTCCTCCTCAGGTAAAACGAAGCCGAGTCCCATAACACGAGGCCTTTACACTAGCATGCCCAGGAGCTTCAAGTTGTGCCCCACCATACACACATTAACACATTACAGTTTTACCTACACAGTTCCCAACAACGCAAAGTTCACCCAAAGAGCACAGTTCACCTGCCTGGACATACCACACACCAAACTAGAACTACTTGTTGCCTTTAAACAACCGCTCCGCGCCTGCTTCCACAACCTTCACGACTTACCGTTGCCTC
Organism: Larix kaempferi; assembly: GCA_027924585.1. Classification (NCBI taxonomy): domain Eukaryota; kingdom Viridiplantae; phylum Streptophyta; class Pinopsida; order Pinales; family Pinaceae; genus Larix; species Larix kaempferi. The sequence goes on from BSBM01003579.1 coordinate 27,223, forward strand.
AAACAAAACAGCTGGCTATAGAGATAAGAGAGCTAGCTAGCTTTTGGACGAGCTTCCAGACAGCATTGCTAGGAGGGAGGACCTTTAGATCTTATGGAAGTGGCACAGGAACAACCCCTTGGATAGTGGGTGGAAACTGAACTATTTACTATTGCCTTACTTATTAGATCTTACAAAGGCAGGATGGATGGTTTAGTAGCCAAGTACTTTTGTCTATGCTCCTGCGGCGGAGATGATGGTCCCGAGGATAGGCTTTCCCTTTAAGCAGAGATCGTTGAACGGATGGCTTAGGAATTAATGCTAGATCCCTGAAATTGAACAGGCCTCGCTTGCTTAGGCGCTTAGACCATTTGGATTCACTTTCTATGCCTATTTTCATTATGTAAGTTGGACCAACTACCATCGTTGGGTTGAATCGTCGGAACTGCCCTCCTCCTTCTGAAGCACTTCATTCAATTGTGTAACCTGGCAACGTGTAACCTGACTCATTGTGTCTTCAATGATTCCTATACGTGTAACCTATACGTGCCCTATGTGTAGCCCTATGAATTATTTCCTCCCCGTGATTTTACTTCAATTATTGCTAAAAGTGCTGCTGTAGGAACTTACGTTCCGTATCGTTCAGTGAACGTCTTCTACAGGTAGGACCATGTGTTAGGTAAGAAGTGTATGGCAAGTGCTTATGGGTGCAAGGGGTGCTTAGCAGGTGGAGAAAATAGGGTTTAGGATTTCGTCGTGCTTAAACGCTTCGTGCTTTCGGATCGACCTGTTTACTCATTTATTCTTCCGGGCTCCTTCCTATGAAGGCATATATGAAGGCATACAGCAGATTGGTTGGTCCGGTTTCCGAGGCATATTCTCTATCTGGGTCCCGAGCTCTTTTTTTGCTTTATCCAAATATATGATTTAATGCATTTAAGGTTGGCACCTTGCCTAAAGGTGATTTATTCCTCTAAGGCAGGTGGCAGCATAACGAGGGGCGCGCCAGCGGCAGGTTAGGATCGAAGAGGCAAATGAAATAAAAAAAGTAAAGAGTATAAATAATATTAAAATATAGCGAGCGTATATTTAAAATGTACCAAGAAATAAAATATATACAGGCCCTATATAAGCAGTTGAGGCTCTTCAATAGATTATCATCTGAAAAGGCACCAGATGAGGGGTCACCAGGTCGGGTTGGTCTGTGAATGAATTAAACAAAATGTATTTCGCCCAAATGCGTGTTTTCCTAAAGCGAACCCTGTTTGGAGTAGTTCCGAGGCATATCCAGGTTGATAGCTTTATTTATTTATTATAAAAATTGAGCATTTCCAGCGCCCTTCCCTGAAGCACGATATAAAATCCCCCATGCCCCGGGTTCCGGTCAATCCCAAAAAGCTAGGGAAGACCTGTCAAAATAAACCCCCTTTATACCTGCTTAGTTAGGCTACAACTCACAACCGCCTAGAAACAATAACCCCATTTGAACTGCTCAGACTTATGGTGAACTTACCACCCTACCCAACTCGACCTTAACACCCACACCACTTGATTCTTTATTCAGCCTGAGTACCTTGCCCTCAACAGCAAGCACATGCCCATTGGAGGCACCAAAAAATGATCATCGCCGAGGAGTGCTCATTGAGTGATGAACGGCCCTATAGGAACACAAAAGTGAAAGGGTAGCATATAGCAATACCTCCTTGGACCTATTTGGTCGAGCTTCAATCAACATCCTCCTGCCCCCCCCATGTAGGTAGGTAAACTTCAGGAAGAGTAGTTGGTGGGATTCATTGACCCATAAAAAAAAAGTGTAATAATGCAAGCTCTGTAGGAAAGACTGTGTTCCGCCCAGGGTAAGCTCCATTGCGCCGCAGGCTCTATTTTATTCCTTGGGATGAGTGACACCCCTACTTATGTTCTCTCTTATACTGGTGGTTCAAGGTCCAAACGGAAGCTCCTTCCATTATAGGGCAGATCTGAAATCATAAACCCCAGCGGTTGTTGTATTTTGAGCTATAGGTGCTTAGCTCTAGATTTCGGTATGTAGGCGTTTAGGCTGGTGCTTTTCCCTTCTTCGCTAGTTTTTGGTCCTTTCCCGTTGGTTCTTTTCAGTTTTTCTATCGATCCAATTTTATCCGTTATTTGCTGGAAATGATCCACCTGCCTTGTCCTCTGGTGATTTCTGCTATGTGCTTTCTACCATTATGTGCTCTAATGAGCTCTGCCTAGCTCTGTTCCTTACTTTTAGGAGATATGATAAATATCTACCCTACATGAACTATTACCCACCGATAACTACCAAGATATTGACCTAGAAATCACTGTAAAAATAACATTCAAATGTCATGAGTTCTATTATAAGCATATTTATATTAGTGTTTTAGCTTGTCCTGGCTCCTATGTATTAACGTGAAGTGAAGAGCTGGATACCTCAACAATATACGTTTATCAATTTACGACTAACCATACTAACTGCAAGCAAGTGAGGAGTTAGTGGCGATTCAATATGGATTTATTATTCAGTTTCCCTAGTTCAGTAAGTAATTCAGATAGACCGAGTCCTGCCCTAAAGAGAATAAGTAATAAAACCATCCATGCTCTGAAGCAATCAATAATGGGTAGGTAGCTGGAGGCTATAGTTCAATCAACTCAAACTAAACCGGTTCATGGGTAGCTCGGTTCGATAAACCAAAACTATACGCTTCATGGGTATAATTCGGGGCTATAGTAGGTTAAAACTTAAGTATAATCTGGGGAAATCAATAAATCTAGTTTGAAATCAATTTAGTTTGGTGTCTCCAATGGGAGAAATAGGTGTGCTGGTATGGCTAAAAGCAGCAGGTATTACTTAATTGGCCCCGCCCTTTCCCTGGGTTGCACATAGTTTATTCGTCAAGCCGCCTAACGTAAATCCACACGTCTAGCCGCCATTCATTGTCTCGGCCAAACGATAGCCACATGGATTCAGCAAGCGATAAAAAGCAAGCCCTCGCCCGACAAAAGAAGGGCGATAGCTCCGCTCCTTGGTTAATAGACCAGCGAGCAAGCAGCAATTGATCAGCAGTTTATCCTATATCCTATCGGTTATCTATCACCTTCTCTAGGTGTAAGTTCCGTAAGCCAATCTAGAAACGAGCAGTTATGTTCGTGGGCTGAAGGTTTACTGTGTCCTATCGGCTCACTGACAAGATCAAATATATCAAGCAGGTAGGTGGGACTGCATCAGGTGAACTGGGTGATTCGATAACTTCGGGCTAGCAGTTGGGAACTGAGCTGTTGGCGGAACTAATTGCTATTGGAAACAACTAACTGGTTGATGAGAGAACATATTTACTATAGCCCCGTGTTAAGAACATATTTGAATTGGGAACATCTTTTTTTCTATGTGTGGTCTAGATCTAGGGTCTAGGAGATAGAGATAAAAGATATAAGTTATAACGGTGTCACTCATGTATATAAACGTATTAATGTTCTGCGATATCAGAACTGATATGGCGGTAGCTCTGGGAGTTGTGGAGTTTGGTGGGCTGTGTGTGGCAAGCAAGATGCTTTCATAAGTATTCATTTTGACTTGGCAGGCAGGGGTGGGTGGGTGTTGTAGCAGGGACTAAAAGGCTATGAGGGCTCTTACTCGGAATGTAAGTAGTTTCTAATTTCTAACTAGTCTCCGGCTGGGACAAGATTACTAGTAGTACCCTACTAAGATGGATGAGCTAAGTGTTTGGTGATACTAACGGTAGGGTTGTTGGAGTCTGGTTTATAAGGGAGGCACTAACAATGTTGTTGCGTGTCTTTATCTTCGTTTGTTTTGGGCTTCTTTTTCCTCTCGGCCCATTGCCGGGGGACATCTATTCTATATAGCCTCTCTTTGTGCTGTAATGGCACGTTAGTTACCCTTTCCACCGGAAGAGAGAGAAAGAAAAAAGTAAAGTTGTTCACATTCATGATATATATTTACCAAAGGTAACAACATAAGGTGGGAATTATGGGGAACTTATTTCATGGGTATGTGATGGTTACTCATATCTGTTGTGATATTATTGCTCACGTAGTCGTGGCATATATTCGTTCGTAGCACCCTCTTTGTTCACTGCACATATTCGTCCCCAATCGAACCCATAATAACTGCAGATCACGAAAAGCCATCGCAAGTAAAGATGCTCAGACCAAGCCGAATAACCAGGCCCAACCTCACAAAAACACCAGGGCCCATTGTGAAGGACTGCAGCCCGATCCTCCGAACACTTGAAAATAAAGGACAAAAACCCCGCTTCAAAGGGGATACTTTTACCTTGCTAGTAAAAAGATGGCCCCAAACTTCACCGAGTATCACCGCCTGAGATGGGGAATAAAAGGCTTCCTCCCGTATATTCATCATTATTTCATTTCCGCACTCACGGGTCGCTGGTTTATAGCCTCTTGCCAAACGGTATATTGCAGGCAAATGTTTTGACCCACGTTTGTATTCGCCCAGCTCTCGGGTTATAGTAACACAACGGGTTTAACCAGCAGCGCTTCTTTGTAGCATAAGGGGTTCGCCCAGCAAACAGCACTTGCATAAATCCTAGCGAGTCTAGCCGGTGGTATAACGCGGGGTATTTTATGAACTCTCTCGTGAACATGTACTGGGTGACGAAGTGAATCGGTCCACCTTTGCCGCCACGAACACCTCTCTCTTCTCCGATGGATAATAAGCTATCCGGCATTTAAAACAATATCTATTAAATACTAATAACACGGAACGGGACGGTGCAACGGAACAAGTCTAACGGACGGAAGAGTCCACAGTTTAAATCATCAATCCCATTTTGCTCAATAGGGGGGCTCTTCTTTATGGTATGGCTCGTGAGGTGTTTCAAGGAGATATAGAAAGAAGATATAAGTTCTCAGTATTGGTTTCATTCAATCAATTGTTCTTCCCTTCACCCCCAACCAAAAGATGGAGCTCAATATGGAGCATTATCAATTTGGATCTCCCGCATCTGTTGATGTAGACCCCGTTAGGTGCACCCTCAAGCTCCAACATTACATGTACCCTTACCGTCTGACCATGATAGATTCCAACCGGGACGAGGGCTGCTTACCCCCCCCCATCAAACAGGAGTTCTTACATCAACTGCGTATAGAGCACCTTACATTGGGGGTACAAAGAGCGACCGCATTGCCAATCAATAGCCATAAGGTCATCATAGCCTGTCTCATTGCTATAAACTATAGTCATAGCCCATAAGCATCAGTCGTCTCATAGCCAGAAGCTCTTGTCAGCCATTGCTATAAATATTTTCATTGCTGGAAATAAGCTACGGGCCGAGTGAGTGAGGCACTGAGCACGGTCTCCAATAGCCAGTAGCCTTCTGGTAGTCGATGCCAGCTTTCTGCTATAGTCACCGGGCGGAGTTACTACAGTACCTAACAGAGGCATACTTACAATTGCTAGTCAGAGCTGGGATGGGAACACAGTCCAATAGGGGAGCTTAAGGCGTGTTATACCTATTACCTAAGGCTATAAGGTACCCTCCTATAATATTATTGGGTTTCGGCTTACAAGGAATAGATTTATGTAAACAATCTATCTATTTTAGCTCCTAATATTATTGTGGTCTTATGGGATCAATTGACAAGGTTATTCCCGACATACAAGCCCAATAAATAAAATACCTCAAGTAGAAACAAACAACCCACCTATCTGACCCAGTAATCAATCCTTTCATTCACGTTGCTTCAATGGGTAGTTCCAACAAAGGGCGGGAAGCTATTTATTTACCCTAATTTGACCCCCAAAGAATTCTTCAATTTTCATATCCACTCCTGTGGATAGTCATTTCCCGCTATCCCCCAGCAGCAATAGTAGTAGCAATAGTCAGCAGTAGCAGGAGTAGTAGCAAATGTAAGCTATACTGCAAAAAGAGAAGACCGCCTATATCCTAATCCATTCTTATCTTCTTACTTTTGGTAAGCATATTTGGTAGGCGTCAATGACCTTAACTTTAGAAATCCTTTTTAGAAACCCTTTCACATACGCAGGTGGCTGGCTAAAGGAAGGGAAGAGATAACGCCCATCCACATTTGCTGGGCTATCCCCGTCTTCAGTTACCAAACCTAAAATAAACTTACCCACCCATCATTAACTTTCACTCACCTAACTCACTGGGCACGTGGAAAAAAGCGAACATAGAGTCAATTCCTTCCAAGCATCTTCCATCCGTTGTGTTAGAGCAGCTTTGTTTTGTTTGTTCGTAAAGCCCTGCCATAGGGTGGATCCTCAAAAATTGATGGCATCCTGCCTTTCAGAGGGAAATGTTTAATAGTATCTCCAATAAATAGAGTATACGTAGTGTGTACTAGACCTACTACACAACCTATTACTATACGATATTGCATTTATACCTTGAACTTGGACTCGCATATCTCCTGTTGAACTTGCCATCTCTACGCCAAGAACCTTTTGCCTTAGCCTGTAACCAGGGAGCCTCGAACCTTTACCAGTCGACCTATAACCTAACCAGGCTGACCTTCAACAACCAGCCCAATAGCCAAGCCTTTCAACTTTTTACATAAGCAAAGTACACCATCAGACAATTGGTTGAGTTAAAGTTTACAATGGACAAATAAGATTGAGACAAAAAATCGTTACCTTATGATGTAGTGAGTGCTTGAGCCACCATGTTACAGTGTAGTGACGAGTTAACTGTTTCATGCTGGGAGAACAAAGTCAAAAATTGTTCTCGTGGGCAACCAAACATAAACATCATTTATTTTGTTTGGCGATTCGTAAAGCCAGCAAAGCAATAACTGGTTTCGTGACACCATCCATCCAGCATGGGACACCCTTTAACTGGTTAAAATACCAGTGTTAAGGCGTAATATATCACCAATCTAGGAATGAGCCTGGTCTACACCCTTTAGGAATTTTGTATAGGCTTTTCTTATCAGCATTACTCAGATCGGACAATGCAACTTATTCAAAAGTTGTCGGAGCATCCCTCCCACTCACACAGGAGCCTTCGTACCTCTCACGTATTCACCTGCGCATAACTATAGTTACCAACAACGCACAGTGATAAGAGCGCAGTTCCACCTCCCTGGACTACTCTGCCTACCTCACGAGATAGATTATGCTTTGCGAAACAAGAGCAATGATCGATTCATTATTCTGCTTCGCTCTATCTTTTATCATTGCTTATTGCCAATAGTCATTAGTCCCCTTTAAGAGACACACTGCCAGAAACCACATAGCTGAACCCTATGGAGAACATATGGAACAATGGTTTATTCGAAGCTCTTTACCCTCGATCTCCTCCTAGCAACTCTACTCGGAGCGGCTCGTACCTCGCTCCTAACTACTTATTGTGCTTCTATCCTTTGAGGGACCTGAACTGTCTGGATGTATCAACCAAGCTTGCTTGTTCAAACATTCATTTTATTCTGTCTGGAGTTCTTCAATGTATGTCTCAACCTTGTCCCCCCTTTTGGACCACGTCCAGCAAACAGTAATTGTTATAAGAATTGCCATCAAAAGGCTTCGTTATAAGAAGCAGCATCAAAAGATTCTAAAGACTAGCTCTGCCCTGGGCACTATCCTTCAAAATTATAAGAAAATACATAGAAAAAAGGGTAAGGATCGAAGAGGCGAAGATACCCCAAAAAGCATCAGGCTGAGGGCTGGCACCAAGTTGGAAGAGTGGGGAATCATAGCCATAAGAAAGAAGGTAAAAATAATAGTCCTGTAAGCTATGAAACTAAATGTAATATTAGGTGGAGAAGCCGAGAAGGAGAAACGGAAGATTAGGCATGGAATGAATCACATATCCATTTAGAATAGAATAATAAAATTTCTGAAGAATAGTAACTCTTTATTTCACTTCTCTTGGAATGATTTGAAGACACGGTGCTGCAATATGAGGTGACTCTGGGAAGGAATGTGTGGGTAGCTTCAATATGCTTAAACCTACTTAGTGAATTGATTTATTGATGAGTCTGCTTCGCCAAACAAAAACACCGAGCGATTTTATTTATTAGGAGTTTGAGGAGGATAAGTAACTATATCAGAGCCAGTGCAAGGTAGGGGTTATAACCAGTTTTTAGGGGTGCAGGGACAGGAGAAAAAGGTTTCTTTCCACCACTTAATACAGGGAAGTAGGGATGCCAATACTCCGTTTTAAGTGCAATGCCTGGGTTCAATCCAGGTTTAGATCCCCGTTTATACAAGAAGTGGATACCAGTGGCGAAGCCAGTACTCAAGGCTGGCTAGTACTTGATTCCAAGAGTATATCCAGGTGTCAATTTATTCTTTTCTGTTTTGGAACCGATGGAGGATACTCGTAATTTAACTAGTGGAAAACTGCGGGCTGTTGGTTCGCTGACAAGAGATAATCTCTCAGGCAGGTTCCACTGCACTATTTGTAACTACTAACTTTGGGTTCGCTGTCTGTGTAACGAACATAGCTTTTCAGGTTAACAGCTTTGGTGTACCTAGTCTATGCTCCTTTTCTGTTTTTCCACCTCCCCCATGTATACACATATAGCAAGCAAGCTCAATAAAAAAAGCTCCCCTGCTAACCAGCTATCAAGTAAGCCCCGGTTTAATCGACCAACAAGCAGCAATTTGTTCTCCTAGCTGTTTCATCCCGTCCTATCTGTGATAAACATTTTCAATAGCATTATTCAGTAAGTAAAACCCTATCCCAGGCGGCCTTCGTCGTTCGCTCTTCATACCCTCAGGCGAATGATTTATCCCTCATCACCTCCGGGTCCTCAACCTCGTACCTCGGGAAAGTTCCTTCGGGCGTCACATTCAAGTTGACTTGGGGTTGTAAAAAGAATTGAACCTAGATCTGCTGGTTGTTTCCTCACTTAATTAAGGGGCTCTTTTTGTTTATATAAGCGTAAAGCCACGCACGTTTAAAGTGGTTAGATCAGTTAAATTGTGGCAATGTGGTGGTTGGCTCTTGTTTGTCTAGCTGGGTAAGCAGACTCTTCATTAAAAAAAAAATTATTTTCTGTTTGGCAGAAGACTCATTCATTCAGCTCCTCAAACTATAAATCGTCTTCCCGTCCCTTTCCTTAACCCCAAGCCAACCTAAAGATGTATATTATTATTTTTATCTCCTTTATTTATCCCTCCCGCATCTGTCCGCTCTTTTGGCCAGCAGCAGTGGCATTCATATCTCTTTTATCTGTGCCAACTTGGTGGGTTAACTCAATCTCTATCAGCAGCTGTTGTCTTTTCCTTTGCTTCACTCGTATTTCTAATTTAATAGAAGTCCAATAATATTTAATATAAATCTACTTTTATTTAAGGTTGTTTACTTATGCAACGGGGCTCGTTCGGTCCTTTTCTCCGAGCACTTTGATCTATTCAATTCCGTTTCATTTACCCGGCTGGTCGGATAAAAACCAAGCATTATATATATGCTGCTTCCATATCAGGTCAGTATGGAACAACCAAGCGCAGCGCATCTGCTATATATTAGAGGTCGCAAGGCAAGCAAAAGGGCAGGAGCAACCGCCATGGATGGATAGACTCACTGATGTGATAGGAATACAATAGAGTGAGAAAATAAAATACATGAAGGAGACATTAACCAAGCAACAAGCGGGATAGATCAACTCAGTGGGCCAAGAGATCGTATTGGACCGATCCTATCATTCAATGATAGAAGCAGCACTATTGCTTCGAGACTACTTTGAAGGATAGAAGAAACGGTCGCCCTCCGCCCAGAACGAATATATATATGCCGCCTAAACAAATAAGAAGGATAAATATGCTTCCAGCCAGGGTCCCATGCCACTATTTTATTTATCCGGATGACAGAGGGGGGGGGAGTTTATAATGGAAGATCCTTTGTCTTCGTTGTGTCATCGAGCGATAGGACCATAAAATAGCAGTGAGTTGGCCGCTCTTCAAGAAAGGGAAGCCTGAAAACAAGAACAGCTGGGTTTATTTATATTCATTGTCTTCCACAGGCAGAGAGGCAATCAATCCGCTATGTATTGGTCCCATCCGCCTCTATATCATAGTGCTTGGTTAGTTATATATATAATATATATTATGCATATTATGGGCGGCGCTTGGTCAGTTATTATCTCTATAGATAGGAGGTCCTTATCCTAAGCTGCTACAAATATGTTCTCGAGGAGTTAAATAGAATGCTTGACAAAGGAAGTTGAACCAAAGCTTTGCTCGTGTCGCATTCGTACAATATATCCGTTTTTTTACTTCGAATGCTTGAACTCGTGCTCGTGCTACAGCTTTAGAATAGCATAAAGGCTAATTACTGAACTCCTGTATATTTCTTTAGAGATCCGGAAAGTAGATGGATGGGGAGGTTGTTAGCGGTTGATGACCGTAGCTTACGACGTGTCAGCGCTGTCCCGACCATCCCGTCGGCCCAGATGAACACAGCAGTATGGCACTAGGATACAACGATCACAGGTGGTTGGCCTCTATCCGAGAGCTTCGTTGTTCAGGCGGTCAAACAATCACTGTGTTGAACAAGCGCAGGCTTTGTCTATTTCGCTTCGTTCCTGTAATTTGTTCTATACTTGGAGAATCGTGCTATCACTAAAACTTGTTAGCATGCAATACTTCGTTAAGGAAGAGTTTCTTTTGGGGTAGGAAGAACATACCTACCTCGTTACGGTCACTTAGGTATCTATTTATCCTTTTTTAGAGGCATTTCTTTCTGAGCAGGGATTATCTAATTTTTATCTTATATATGAGTCACCTTTGACTTTGTCATACGCATATAGTTTGGATTTGGGATACGGAATCAGGATTGATTCAAAGCGAATGGATTGAAAGGTTATTGTATTCATAAACCTTATCTTGAATATTATTATACCCCATCCTCTTCATATTATCTCTCAAGGTCGGATTATTACTTCACATGCGTTATTATTATCCTTCCTATTATTCTGAATCTCTGGGTTTGAATTGGCTTATTTTCCTCCCTTTACTTATACTACTGGTCTGAATACTTGTTCTGCCTGTTGCATGATCCCTTCTCTTATCCGTTTTATTTGGTTCCCCTGCTGCATCTGGGTTATCTTCCATACCTTGACCTTTCATATTGGTGGTGGTGGTATTCACCAGCGCCGCCGTCCGACGATTTATTGCTTCCATATTGGTCTAAATCAACATTTACGTACTTTTACAATTGCTGCTCCCAGATTGGGATTCACTGCTGTTGTTATCACCTTGCCGCTGGTTCTCAATAATTCTAACTCTACTCCAGTGCCTTATCTCCCCT
>BSBM01003580.1:0-52503 GCA_027924585.1 Larix kaempferi
AGTTGGTCAAAGTTGAAAATCGACCATGCATTTTCGCTAGACTTAGGCGTAAAGGGTGAGAAAATATCTCGGAACGTCATGAAAGTTGGTGTGGACGCTCGTCTACCAATGTGACATCCAAATCCATTCTTCAATTAAGAGAAGTTGGTCAAATTCGAAATTCGGCCGTACATTTTCGCTAGCCTTGGGCTTAAAGGGTGTGAAAATAGCTCGGAACGTCACGAAAGCTGGCGTGGACGCTCGTCTACCAATGTGACATCCAAATCCATTCTCAAATTTAAATTCCGAGAAGTTGGTCAAAGTTGAAAATCGACCGTGCATTTTCGCTAGACTTAGGCGTAAAGGGTGAGAAAATATCTCGGAACGTCATGAAAGTTGGTGTGCGCATTTGTCTACCAACGGGACATCCAAATCTATGCTCAATTTTCAATTCCGAGAAGTTGGTCAAATTCGAAACTTGACCGTGCGTTCTCACTAGATTTGGGCTTAAAGGGGAAGAAAATAGCTCGGAACGTCACGAAAGTTGGTGTGGACGCTTGTCTACCAATGGGACATCCAAAACTATTCTCAAATTTCAATTTCGAGAAGTTTGTCAAAGTTGAAACTCGATCGTGCATTTTCGCTAGACTTGGGCTTAAAGGGTGGGAAAATAGCTCGGAACGTCACGAAAGTTGGTGTGCGCACTTGTCTACCAACGGTACATCCAAATCTATTCTCATATTTCAATTCCGAGAAGTTGGTCAAAGTCGAAATGCTACCATGCGTTTTCGCTAGACTTGAGCTTAAAGGGTGTTAAATTAGCTCGTAATGTGACGAAAGTTGTTGTGCGTGAATGTCTACAAATGGGACATCCAAATCTATGCTCAATTTTCAATTCCGAGAAGTTGGTGAAAGTCTTAACTCGACCGTATGTTTTCGCTACAGTTGGGCTTAAAGGGGTAGAAAATAGCTCGGAATGTCACGAAAGTTGGTGTGGACGCTTTTCTACCAATGGGACATACAACACTATTCTCAAATTTGAATTCCAAGAAATTGGTCAAAATCGAAACGCCACCATGCGTTTTCTCTAGACTTGGGATTAAAGTGTGTGAGATTAGCTCGTAAAATCACGAAAGTTGTAGTGCGCACATGTCTACAAATGTGACATCCAAATCTATTCTCAAATTTAAATTGCGAGAAGTTGGTCAAAGTTGAAAATTGACCATACATTTTCGCTAGACTTGGGCTTAAATGGGGAGAAAATAGCTCGGAACGTCACGAAAGTTGGTGTGGACGCTTGTCTACCAATGGGACATCCAAAACTATTCTAAAATTTCAATTCCGAGAAGTTGGTCAAAGTTGAAACAAGATCGTGCATTTTTGCTAGACTTGGGCTTAAAGGGTGGGAAAATAGCTCGGAACGTCACGAAAGTTGGCATGCACATTTGTCTACCAACGGGACATCCAAATCTATGCTCAATTTTCAATTCTGAGAAGTTGGTCGAATTTGAAACTCGACCGTGCGTTTTCGCTAGACTTGGGCTTAAATGGGGAGAAAATAGCTCGGAACGTCACGAAAGTTGGTGTGGACGCTTGTCTACCAATGGGACATCCAATACTATTGTCAAATTTTAATTCAGAGAAGTTGGTCAAAGTTGAAACTCGGTCGTGCATTTTCGATAGACTTGGCCTTAAAGGGTGGAAAAATAGCTCGGAACGTCACGAAAGTTGGCGTGCGCACTTATCTACCAACGGGACATCCAAATCCATTCTCAAATTTGAATTCTGAGAAGTTGGTCAAAGTTGAAAATCGACCGTGCATTTTCGCTAGACTTAGGCTTAAAGCGTGAGAAAATAGCTCGGAACGTCATGAAAGTTGGCGTGCGCATTTGTCTACCAACGGGACATCCAAATCTATGCTCAATTTTCAATTCCGAGAAGTTGCTCAAATTCGAAACTCGACCGTGTGTTTTCGCTAGACTTGGGCTTAAAGGGGGAGAAAATAGCTCGAAACGTCACGAAGTTGGTGTGGACGCTTGTCTACCAATGGGACATCCAAAACTATTGTCAAATTTTAATTCAGAGAAGTTGGTCAAAGTTGAAACTCGATCGTGCATTTTCGCTAGACTTGGGCTTAAAGGGTAGGAAAATAGCTCCGAACGTCACGAAAGTTGGCGTGCGTACTTGTCTACCAACGGGACATCCAAATCTATTCTCATATTTCAATTCCGAGAAGTTTGTCAAAGTTGAAATTCTATCGTGCGTTTTCGCTAGACTTGGGCTTAAAGGGTGTGAAATTAGCTTGGAATCTCACGAAAGTTGTTGTGCGCAAATGTCTACAAATGGGACATCCAAAACTATGCTCAATCTTCAATTACGAGAAGTTGGTGAAAGTTGAAACTCGACCGTATGTTTTCGGTAGAGGAGAAAATAGCTTGGAACGTCACGAAAGTTGGTGTGGATGCTTGTCTACCAATGGGACATCCAAAGCTATTCTCAAATTTCAATTCCAAGAAATTGGTCAAAGTCGAAATGCCACCATGCATTTTCTCTACACTTGGGATTAAACTGTGTGAAATTAGTTCGTAAAATCACGAAAGTTGTAGTGCGCACATGTCAACAACTGTGACATCCAAATCTATTCTCAAATTTAAATTGTGAGAAGTTGGTCAAAGTTGAAAATCGACCGTGCGTTTTCCGTAGACTTGTGCTTAAAGGGTGTGAAATTAGTTCAGAACGTCACGAACGTTGGCGTACGCACTTGTCTACCAACGGGACATCCAAATCTATGCTCAATTTTCAATTCCGGGAATTTGGTCAAAGTCGAAACTCGATCGTGCATTTTCCCTAAATGGGATGAAAATAGCTCGGAATGTCACGAAAGTTGGTGTGGACGCTTGTCTACCAATGGGACATCCAAATCTATTCTCAAAATTAAATTCCGAGAGGTTGGTCAAAGTTGAAACTCGATCATGCGTTTTCGCTAGACTTGGGCTTAAAGGGGGCGAAAATAGCTCGAAACGTCACGAAAGTTGGTGTGGACGCCTGTCTACCAATGGGACATCCAAAACTATTCTCAAATTTCAATTCCGAGAAGTTGGTCAAAGTTGAAACTCGATCGTGCGTTTTCGCTACACTTGGGCTTAAAGGGGGAGAAAATAGCTCAGAACGTCACGAAAGTTGGCGTGGACGCCCGTCTACCAATGTCACATCCAAATCTATTCTCAAATTTATATTCCGAGAAGTTGGTCAAAGTTGAAAATCGACAGTGCATTTTCGCTAGACTTGGGCTTAAAGGGTGAGAAAATATCTTGGAATGTCACGAAAGTTGGCGTGCGCATTTGTCTACCAATGGGACATCCAAATCTATGGTCAATTTTTAATTCCGAGAGGTTGGTCAAAGTTGAAACTCGATCGTGCGTTTTCCCTAGACTTGGGCTTAAAGGGGGAGAAAATAGCTCGGAAAGTCACGAAAGTTGGTCAAAGTTGAAAATTGACCGTGCATTTTCCATAGACTTGGGCTTAAACGGTGTGAAATTAGTTCGGAACGTCACAAACATTGGCGTGCGCACTTGTCTACCAACGGGACATCCAAATCTATGCTCAATTTTCAATTCCATAAATTTGGTCAAAGTCAAAACTCGATCGTGCATTTTCCCTAAATGGGATGAAAATAGCTCGGAATGTCACGAACGTTGGTGTGGAAGCTTGTCTACCAATGGGACATCCAAATCTATTCTCAAAATTAAATTCCGAGAGGTTGGTCAAAGTTGAAACTCGATCGTGCGTTTTCGCTAGACTTGGGCTTAAAGAGGGAGAAAATAGCCCGGAACGTCACGAAAGTTGGTGTGGACGCCTGTCTACCAATGGGACATCCAAATCTATTCTTAAAATTAAATTCCGAGAGGTTGGTCAAAGTTGAAACTCGGTCGTGCGTTTTCGCTAGACTTGGGCTTAAAGGGGGAGAAAATAGCTCGGAACGTCACGAAAGTTGGTGTGGACGCCTGTCTACCAATGGGACATCCAAAACTATTCTCAAATTTCAATTCCGAGAAGTTGGTCAAAGTTGAAACTCGATCGTGCGTTTTCGCTAGACTTGGGCTTAAAGGGTGTGAAAATAGCTCGGAACGTCACGAAAGTTGGCGTGCGCATTTGTCTACCAACGGGACATCCAAATCTATGCTCCATTTTTAATTCCGAGAAGTTGGTCAAATTCGAAACTCGACCGTAGCGTTTTCGCTAGACTTAGGCTTAAAGAGTGAGAAAATAGCTCGGAACATCACGAAAGTTTGCGTGCGCATTTGTCTACCAACGGGACATCCAAATCTATGCTCAATTTTCAATTCCGAGAAGTTGGTCAAATTCAAAACTCGACCGTGCGTTTTCGCTAGGCTTGGGCTTAAAGGGGGAGAAAATAGCTCGGAATGTCACGAAAGTTGGTGTGGACGCTTGTCTACCAGTGGGACATCCAAAACTATTCTCAAATTTCAATTAAGAGAAGTTAATCAAAGTTGAAGCTCGATCGTGCGTTTTCGATAGACTTGGGCTTAAAGGGTGAGAAAATAGCTCGGAACGTCACGAAAGTTGGCGTGGACGCTCGTCTACCAATGTGACATCCAAAACTATTGTCAAATTTCAATTCAGAGAAGTTGGTCAAAGTCGAAACTCGATCGTGCATTTTCGCTAGACGTGGGCTTAAAGGGTGGGAAAATAGCTCCGAACGTCACGAAAGTTGGCGTGCGTACTTGTCTACCAACGGCACATCCAAATCTATTCTCTTATTTCAATTCTGAGAAGTTGGTCAAAGTTGAAATGCCACCATGCGTTTTCGCTAGACTTGAGCTTAAAGGGTGTTACATTAGCTCGTAATGTGACGAAAGTAGTTGTGCGCGAATGTCTACAAATGGGACATCCAAATCTATGCTCAATTTTCAATTCCGAGAAGTTGGTGAAAGTCGTAACTCGACCGTACGTTTTCGCTACACTTGGGCTTAAAGGGGGATAAAATGGCTCGGAACGTCACGAAAGTTGGCGTGGACGCTCGTCTACCAATGTGACATCCAAATCTATTCTCAAATTTATATTCCGAGAAGTTGGTCAAAGTTGAAAATCGACCGTGCATTTTCGCTAGACATGGGCTTAAAGGGTGAGAAAATAGCTCGGAATGTCACGAAAGTTGGCGTGCGCATTTGTCTACCAACGGGACATCCAAATCTATGTTCAATTTTTAATTCCGAGAAGTTGGTCAAATTCGAAACTCGACCTTGCGTTTTCGCTAGACTTAGGCTTAAAGGGTGAGAAAACAGCTCGGAACGTCAGGAAAGTTGGCGTGCGCATTTGTCTACCAACGAGACATCCAAATCTATGCTTAATTTTCAATTCTGAGAAGTTGGTCGAATTTGAAACTCGACCGTGCGTTTTCGCTAGACTTGGCCTTAAAGGGGGATAAAATAGCTCGGAACGTCACGAAAGTTGGTGTGGATGCTTGTCTACCAATGGTTCCAAAACTATTCTCAAATTTAAATTCCGAGAAGTTGGTCAAAGTTGAAAATCGACCGTGCATTTTCGCTAGACTTAGGCGTAAAGGGTGAGAAAATATCTCGGAACATCACGAAAGCTGGCGTGGATGCTCGTCTACCAATGGGACATCCAAATCTATTCTCAAAATTAAATTCCGAGAGGTTGGTCAAAGTTGAAACTCGATCGTGCGTTTTCGCTAGACTTGGGCTTAAAGGGGGAGAAAATAGCTCGAAACGTCACGAAAGTTGGTGTGGACGCCTGTCTACCAATGGGACATCCAAAACTATTCTCAAATTTCAATTCCGAGAAGTTGGTCAAAGTTGAAACTCGATCGTGCATTTTCGCTACACTTGGGCTTAAAGGGGGAGAAAATAGCTCAGAACGTCACGAAAGTTGGCGTGGACGCCCGTCTACCAATGTGACATCCAAATCTATTCTCAAATTTATATTCCGAGAAGTTGGTCAAAGTTGAAAATCGACAGTGCATTTTTGCTAGACTTGGGCTTAAAGGGTGAGAAAATATCTTGGAATGTCACGAAAGCTGGCGTGCGCATTTGTCTACCAATGGGACATCCAAATCTATGGTCAATTTTTAATTTCGAGAGGTTGGTCAAAGTTGAAACTCGATCGTGCGTTTTCCCTAGACTTGGGCTTAAAGGGGGAGAAAATAGCTCGGAACGTCACGAAAGTTGGTCAAAGTTGAAAATCGACCGTGCATTTTGCATAGACTTGGGCTTAAACGGTGTGAAATTAGTTCGGAACGTCACAAACATTGGCGTGCGCACTTTTCTACCAACGGGACATCCAAATCTATGCTCAATTTTCAATTCCGGGAATTTGGTCAAAGTCAAAACTCGATCGTGCATTTTCCCTAAATGGGATGAAAATAGCTCGGAATGTCACGAACGTTGGTGTGGACGCTTGTCTACCAATGGGACATCCAAATCTATTCTCAAAATTAAATTCCGAGAGGTTGGTCAAAGTTGAAACTCGATCGTGCGTTTTCGCTAGACTTGGGCTTAAAGGGGGAGAAAATAGCCCGGAACGTCACGAAAGTTGGTGTGGACGCCTGTCTACCAATGGGACATCCAAATCTATTCTCAAAATTAAATTCCGAGAGGTTGGTCAAAGTTGAAACTCGATCGTGCGTTTTCGCTAGACTTGGGCTTAAAGGGGGAGAAAATAGCTCGGAACGTCACGAAAGTTGGTGTGGACGCCTGCCTACCAATGGGACATCCAAATCTATTCTCAAAATTAAATTCCGAGAGGTTGGTCAAAGTTGAAACTCGATCGTGCGTTTTCGCTAGACTTGGGATTAAAGGGGGAGAAAATAGCTCGGAACGTCACGAAAGTTGGTGTGGACGCCTGTCTACCAATGGGACATCCAAAACTATTCTCAAATTTCAATTCCGAGAAGTTGGTCAAAGTTGAAACTCGATCGTGCGTTTTCGCTAGACTTGGGCTTAAAGGGTGTGAAAATAGCTCGGAACGTCACGAAAGTTGGCGTGCGCATTTTTCTACCAACGGGACATCCAAATCTATGCTCCATTTTTAATTCCGAGAAGTTGGTCAAATTCGAAACTCGACCGTGCGTTTTCGCTAGACTTAGGCTTAAAGAGTGAGAAAATAGCTCGGAACATCACGAAAATTTGCGTGCGCATTTGTCTACCAACGGGACATCCAAATCTATGCTCAATTTTTAATTCCGAGAAGTTGGTCAAATTCAAAACTCGACCTTGCGTTTTCGCTAGACTTAGGCTTAAAGGGTGAGAAAACAGCTCGGAACGTCAGGAAAGTTGGCGTGCGCATTTTTCTACCAACGAGACATCCAAATCTACGTTCAATTTTCAATTCTGAGAAGTTGGTCGAATTTGAAACTCGACCGTGCGTTTTCGCTAGACTTGGCGTTAAAGGGGGATAAAATAGCTCGGAACGTCACGAAAGTTGGTGTGGACGCTTGTCTACCAATGGGACATCCAAAACTATTCTCAAATTTCAATTCCGAGAAGTTGGTCAAAGTTGAAACTCGATCGAGCGTTTTCGCTAGACTTGCGCTTAAAGGGTGTGAAAATAGATCGGAACGTCACGAAAGTTGGTGTGGACGCTTGTCTACCAATGGGACATGCAAAACTATTCTCAAATTTCAATTCCGAGAAGTTGGTCAAACTTGAAACTCGATCGTGCGTTTTCGCTAGACTTGGGCTTAAAGGGGGAGAAAATAGCTCGGAATGTCACGAAAGTTGGCGTGCGCATTTGTCTACCAACGGGACATCCAAATCTATGCTCAATTTTTAATTCCGAGAAGTTGGTCAAATTCGAAACTCGACCGTGCGTTTTCGCTAGACTTGGGCTTAAAGGGGGAGAAAACAGCTCGGAACGTCATGAAAGTTGGTGTGGACGCTTGTCTACCAATGGGACATTAAAAACTATTCTCAAATTTCAATTCGGAGAAGTTGGTCAAAGTTGAAACTCGATCGTGCGTTTTCGCTAGACTTGGGCTTAAAGGGTGTGAAAATAGCTCGGAACGTCACGAAAGTTGGTGTGGACGCTCGTCTACTAATGTGACATCCAAATCCATTCTCAAATTTAAATTCCGAGAAGCTAGTCAAAGTTAAAAATCGACCGTGCATTTTCGCTAGACTTAGGCTTAAAGGGTGAGAAAATAGCTCGGAACGCCACGAAAGTTGGCGTGGACGTTCGTCTACCAATGTGACATCGAAATCTATTCGTAAATTTAAATTCCAAGAAGTTGGTCAAATTTGAAAATCGACCGTGCATTTTCGCTAGACTTAGGCTTAAAGGGTGAGAAAATAGCTCGGAACGTCAAGAAAGTTGGCGTGCGCATTTGTCTACCAACGGGACATCCAAATCTATGCTCAATTTTTAATTTCGAGAAGTTGGTCAAATTCGAAACTCGACCATTCGTTTTCGCTAGAATTAGGCTTAAAGGGTGAGAAAATAGCTCGGAACGTCACGAAAGTTGGTGTGCGCATTTGTCTACCAACGGGACATCCAAATCTATGCTCAATTTTCAATTCCAAGAAGTTAGTCAAATTTGAAACTCGACCGTGCGTTTTCGCTCGACTTGAGCTTAAAGGGTGTGAAATTAGCTAGTAATGTGACGAAAGTTGGCGTGCGCATTTGTCTACCAACGAGACATCCAAATCTATCCTCAATTTTTAATTCCGAGAAGTTGGTCCAATTCGAAACTCGACTGTGCGTTTTCGCTAGACTTGGGCTTAAAGGGGGAGAAAACAGCTCGGATCGTCACGAAAGTTGGTGTGGACACTTGTCTACCAATGGGACATCCAAAACTATTCTCAAATTTCAATTCTGAGAAGTTGGTCAAAGTTGAAACTCGATCGTGCATTTTCGCTAGACTTGGGCTTAAAGGGTGTGAAAATAGCTCGGAACGTCATGAAAGTTGGCGTGGACGCTCGTCTACCAATGTGACATCCAAATCTATTCTCAAATTTATATTCTGAGAAGTTGGTCAAAGTTGAAACTCGACCGTGAGTTTTCGCTAGACTTAGGCTTAAAGGGTGAGAAAATAGCTCGGAACGTCACAAAAGTTGGTGTGCGCATTTGTCTACCAACGGGACATCCAAATCTATGCTCAATTTTTAATTCCGAGAAGTTGGTCAAATTCGAAGCTGGATCGTGCGTTTTCGCTAGACTTGGGCTTAAAGGGGGAGAAAATAGCTCGGAACGTCACGAAAGTTGGTGTGCGCATACGTCTACCAACGGGACATCCAAATCTATTCTCAATTTTTAATTCCGAGAAGTTGGTCAAATTCGAAACTCGACCGTGCGTTTTCGCTAGACTTGGGCTTAAAGGGGGAGAAAACAGCTCGGAACGTCATGAAAGTTGGTGTGGACGCTTGTCTACCAATGGGACATCAAAAACTATTCTCAAATTTCAATTCCGAGAAGTTGGTCAAAGTTGAAACTCGATCGTGCGTTTTCGCTAGAATTGGGCTTAAAGGGGGAGAAAATAGCTTGAAACGTCATGAAAGTTTGTGTGGACGCTTGTCTACCAATGGGACATCCAAAACTATTCTCAAATTTCAATTCCGAGAAGTTGGTCAAAGTTGAAACTGGATCGTGCGTTTTCGCTAGACTTGGGCTTAAAGGGGGAGAAAATAGCTCGGAACATCATGAAAGTTGGTGTGGACGCTTGTCTTCTAATGGGACATCCAAATCTATTCTCATATTTCAATTTCGAGAAGTTGGTGAAAGTCGTAACTCAACTGTACGTTTTCGCTACACTTGGGCTTAAAGGAGGAGAAAATAGCTCGGAACGTCACGAAAGTTGGCGTGGACGCTCGTCTACCAATGTGACATCCAAATCTATTCTCATATTTCAATTCCGAGAAGTAGGTCAAAGTTGAAAATCGACCGTGCATTTTCGCTAGACTTGAGCTTAACGGGTGAGAAAATAGCTCGGAATGTTACGAAACTTGGCGTGCGCATTTGTCTACCAACGAGACATCCAAATATATGCTCAATTTTCAATTCCGAGAAGTTGGTCAAATTCAAAACTCGACCGTGCGTTTTCACTAGACTTAGACTTAAAGGGTGAGAAAATAGCTCGGAACGTCACGGAAGTTGGTGTGTGCATTTGTCTACCAACGGGACATCCAAATCTATGCTCAATTTTCAATTCTGAGAAGTTGGTCAAATTCGAAACTCGACCGTGCGTTTTCGCTCGACTTGAGCTTAAAGGGTGTGAAATTAGCTCGTAATGGGACGAAAGTTGGCGTGCGCATTTGTCTACCAACGGGACATCCAAATCTATGCTCAATTTTTAATTCCGAGAAGTTGGTCAAATTCGAAACTCAACCGTGCGTTTTCGCTAGGCTTGGGCTTAAAGGGCGATAAAATAGCTTGGAACGTCACGAAACTTGGCCTGCGCACTTGTCTACCAATGGGACATCCAAATCTATTCTCAAATTTCAATTCCAAGGAGTTGGTCAAAGCCGAAACGCCACCGTGCGTTTTCGCTAGACTTGAGCTTAAAGGGTGTAAAATTAGCTCGTAACGTCACAAAAGTTGCTGTGCACGCATGTCTAGAAATGGGACATCCAAATCTATTCTCGATTTTCATTTCCGAGAAGTAGGTCAAAGCCGAAACACGATTGTGCGTTTTCTCTAGAGTTGGGCTTAAAGGGGAAGAAAATAGCTCGGAACGTCACGAAAGTTGGCGTGTGCACTTATCTACCAACAGGACATCCAAATCTATGCTCAATTTTCAATTCCGAGAAGTTAGTCAAATTCGAAACTCGACCGTGCATTTTCGCTTGACTTGGGCTTAAAGGGGGAGAAAATAGCTCGGAACATCACGAAAATTGGTGTGGACGCTTGTCTACCAATGTGACATCCAAATCTATTCTCAAATTTATATTCTGAAAAGTTCGTCAAAGTTGAAAATCGACCGTGCGTTTTCGCTAGACTTGGGCTTAAAGGGTGTGAAATTAGCTCGGAATCTCACGAAAGTTGTTGTGCACAAATGTCTACAAATGGGACATCCAAAACTATGCTCAATCTTCAATTACGAGAAGTTGGTGAAAGTTGAAACTCGACCGTACGTTTTCGGTAGAGGAGAAAATAGCTTGGAACGTCACGAAAGTTGGTGTGGATGCTTGTCTACCAATGGGACATCCAAAACTATTGTCAAATTTAAATTCCGAGAAGTTGGTCAAAGTTGAAAATCGACCATGCATTTTCGCTAGACTTAGGCGTAAAGGGTGAGAAAATATCTCGGAACGTCATGAAAGTCGGTGTGGACGCTCGTCTACCAATGTGACATCCAAATCCATTCTTCAATTAAGAGAAGTTGGTCAAATTCGAAATTCGGCCGTACATTTTCGCTAGCCTTGGGCTTAAAGGGTGTGAAAATAGCTCGGAACGTCACGAAAGCTGGCGTGGACGCTCGTCTACCAATGTGACATCCAAATCCATTCTCAAATTTAAATTCCGAGAAGTTGGTCAAAGTTGAAAATCGACCGTGCATTTTCGCTAGACTTAGGCGTAAAGGGTGAGAAAATATCTCGGAACGTCATGAAAGTTGGTGTGCGCATTTGTCTACCAACGGGACATCCAAATCTATGCTCAATTTTCAATTCCGAGAAGTTGGTCAAATTCGAAACTTGACCGGTGCGTTCTCACTAGATTTGGGCTTAAAGGGGAAGAAAATAGCTCGGAACGTCACGAAAGTTGGTGTGGACGCTTGTCTACCAATGGGACATCCAAAACTATTCTCAAATTTCAATTTCGAGAAGTTTGTCAAAGTTGAAACTCGATCGTGCATTTTCGCTAGACTTGGGCTTAAAGGGTGGGAAAATAGCTCGGAACGTCACGAAAGTTGGTGTGCGCACTTGTCTACCAACGGTATATCCAAATCTATTCTCATATTTCAATTCCGAGAAGTTGGTCAAAGTCGAAATGCTACCATGCGTTTTCGCTAGACTTGAGCTTAAAGGGTGTTAAATTAGCTCGTAATGTGACGAAAGTTGTTGTGCGTGAATGTCTACAAATGGGACATCCAAATCTATGCTCAATTTTCAATTCCAAGAAGTTGGTGAAAGTCTTAACTCGACCGTATGTTTTCCCTACAGTTGGGCTTAAAGGGGTAGAAAATAGCTCGGAATGTCACGAAAGTTGGTGTGGACGCTTTTCTACCAATGGGACATCCAACACTATTCTCAAATTTGAATTCCAAGAAATTGGTCAAAATCGAAACGCCACCATGCGTTTTCTCTAGACTTGGGATTAAAGTGTGTGAGATTAGCTCGTAAAATCACGAAAGTTGTAGTGCGCACATGTCTACAAATGTGACATCCAAATCTATTCTCAAATTTAAATTGCGAGAAGTTGGTCAAAGTTGAAAATTGACCGTACATTTTCGCTAGACTTGGGCTTAAATGGGGAGAAAATAGCTCGGAACGTCACGAAAGTTGGTGTGGACGCTTGTCTACCAATGGGACATCCAAAACTATTCTAAAATTTCAATTCCGAGAAGTTGGTCAAAGTTGAAACAAGATCGTGCATTTTTGCTAGACTTGGGCTTAAAGGGTGGGAAAATAGCTCGGAACGTCACGAAAGTTGGCGTGCACATTTGTCTACCAATGGGACATCCAAATCTATGCTCAATTTTCAATTCTGAGAAGTTGGTCGAATTTGAAACTCGACCGTGCGTTTTCGCTAGACTTGGGCTTAAATGGGGAGAAAATAGCTCGGAACGTCACGAAAGTTGGTGTGGACGCTTGTCTACCAATGGGACATCCAAAACTATTGTCAAATTTTAATTCAGAGAAGTTGGTCAAAGTTGAAACTCGGTCGTGCATTTTCGATAGACTTGGGCTTAAAGGGTGAAAAAATAGCTCGGAACGTCACGAAAGTTGGCGTGCGCACTTATCTACCAACGGGACATCCAAATCCATTCTCAAATTTGAATTCTGAGAAGTTGGTCAAAGTTGAAAATCGACCGTGCATTTTCGCTAGACTTAGGCTTAAAGCGTGAGAAAATAGCTCGGAACGTCATGAAAGTTGGCGTGCGCATTTGTCTACCAACGGGACATCCAAATCTATGCTCAATTTTCAATTCCGAGAAGTTGCTCAAATTCGAAACTCGACCGTGCGTTTTCGCTAGACTTGGGCTTAAAGGGGGAGAAAATAGCTCGAAACGTCACAAAGTTGGTGTGGACGCTTGTCTACCAATGGGACATCCAAAACTATTGTCAAATTTTAATTCAGAGAAGTTGGTCAAAGTTGAAACTCGATCGTGCATTTTCGCTAGACTTGGGCTTAAAGGGTAGGAAAATAGCTCCGAACGTCACGAAAGTTGGCGTGCGTACTTGTCTACCAACGGGACATCCAAATCTATTCTCATATTTCAATTCCGAGAAGTTTGTCAAAGTTGAAATTCTATCGTGCGTTTTCGCTAGACTTGGGCTTAAAGGGTGTGAAATTAGCTTGGAATCTCACGAAAGTTGTTGTGCGCAAATGTCTACAAATGGGACATCCAAAACTATGCTCAATCTTCAATTACGAGAAGTTGGTGAAAGTTGAAACTCGACCGTATGTTTTCGGTAGAGGAGAAAATAGCTTGGAACGTCACGAAAGTTGGTGTGGATGCTTGTCTACCAATGGGACATCCAAAGCTATTCTCAAATTTCAATTCCAAGAAATTGGTCAAAGTCGAAATGCCACCATGCATTTTCTCAACACTTGGGATTAAACTGTGTGAAATTAGTTCGTAAAATCACGAAAGTTGTAGTGCGCACATGTCAACAACTGTGACATCCAAATCTATTCTCAAATTTAAATTGTGAGAAGTTGGTCAAAGTTGAAAATCGACCGTGCGTTTTCCGTAGACTTGTGCTTAAAGGGTGTGAAATTAGTTCAGAACGTCACGAACGTTGGCGTACGCACTTGTCTACCAACGGGACATCCAAATCTATGCTCAATTTTCAATTCCGGGAATTTGGTCAAAGTCGAAACTCGATCGTGCATTTTCCCTAAATGGGATGAAAATAGCTCGGAATGTCACGAAAGTTGGTGTGGACGCTTGTCTACCAATGGGACATCCAAATCTATTCTCAAAATTAAATTCCGAGAGGTTGGTCAAAGTTGAAACTCGATCGTGCGTTTTCGCTAGACTTGGGCTTAAAGGGGGCGAAAATAGCTCGAAACGTCACGAAAGTTGGTGTGGACGCCTGTCTACCAATGGGACATCCAAAACTATTCTCAAATTTCAATTCCGAGAAGTTGGTCAAAGTTGAAACTCGATCGTGCGTTTTCGCTACACTTGGGCTTAAAGGGGGAGAAAATAGCTCAGAACGTCACGAAAGTTGGCGTGGACGCCCGTCTACCAATGTGACATCCAAATCTATTCTCAAATTTATATTCCGAGAAGTTGGTCAAAGTTGAAAATCGACAGTGCATTTTCGCTAGACTTGGGCTTAAAGGGTGAGAAAATATCTTGGAATGTCACGAAAGTTGGCGTGCGCATTTGTCTACCAATGGGACATCCAAATCTATGGTCAATTTTTAATTCCGAGAGGTTGGTCAAAGTTGAAACTTGATCGTGCGTTTTCCCTAGACTTGGGCTTAAAGGGGTAGAAAATAGCTCGGAACGTCACGAAAGTTGGTCAAAGTTGAAAATTGACCGTGCATTTTCCATAGACTTGGGCTTAAACGGTGAGAAATTAGTTCGGAACGTCACAAACATTGGCGTGCGCACTTGTCTACCAACGGGACATCCAAATCTACGCTCAATTTTCAATTCCAGAAATTTGGTCAAAGTCAAAACTCGATCGTTTATTTTCCCTAAATGGGATGAAAATAGCTCGGAATGTCACGAACGTTGGTGTGGACGCTTGTCTACCAATGGGACATCCAAATCTATTCTCAAAATTAAATTCCGAGAGGTTGGTCAAAGTTGAAACTCGATCGTGCGTTTTCGCTAGACTTGGGCTTAAAGGGGGAGAAAATAGCTCGAAACGTCACGAAGTTGGTGTGGACGCTTGTCTACCAATGGGACATCCAAAACTATTGTCAAATTTTAATTCAGAGAAGTTGGTCAAAGTTGAAACTCGATCGTGCATTTTCGCTAGACTTGGGCTTAAAGGGTAGGAAAATAGCTCCGAACGTCACGAAAGTTGGCGTGCGCACTTGTCTACCAATGGGACATCCAAATCTATTCTCATATTTCAATTTCGAGAAGTTGGTCAAAGTTGAAATGCCACCATTCGTTTTCGCTAGACTTGAGCTTAAAGGGTGTTACATTAGCTCGTAATGTGACGAAAGTAGTTGTGCGCGAATGTCTACAAATGGGACATCCAAATCTATGCTCAATTTTCAATTCCGAGAAGTTGGTGAAAGTCGCAACTCGACCATACGTTTTCGCTACACTTGGGCTTAAAGGGGGAGAAAATGGCTCGGAACGTCACGAAAGTTGGCGTGGACGCTCGTCTACCAATGTGACATCCAAATCTATTCTCAAATTTATATTCCGAGAAGTTGGTCAAAGTTGAAAATCTACCGTGCATTTTCGCTAGACATGGGCTTAAAGGGTGAGAAAATAGCTCGGAATGTCACGAAAGTTGGCGTGCGCATTTGTCTACCAACGGGACATCCAAATCTATGCTCAATTTTCAATTCCGAGAAGTTGGTCAAATTCGAAACTCGACCTTGCGTTTTCACTAGACTTAGGCTTAAAGGGTGAGAAAATAGCTCGGAACGTCAGGAAAGTTGGCGTGCGCATTTGTCTACCAACGAGACATCCAAATCTATGCTCAATTTTCAGTTCTGAGAAGTTGGTCGAATTTGAAACTCGACCGTGCGTTTTCGCTAGACTTGGCCTTAAAGGGGGATAAAATAGCTCGGAACGTCACGAAAGTTGGTGTGGACGCTTGTCTACCAATGGGACATCCAAAACTATTCTCAAATTTTAATTCCGAGAAGTTGGTCAAAGTTGAAACTCGATCGAGCGTTTTCGCTAGACTTGGGCTTAAAGGGTGTGAAAATAGATCGGAACGTCACGAAAGTTGGTGTGGACGCTTGTCTACCAATGGGACATGCAAAACTATTCTCAAATTTCAATTCCGAGAAGTTGGTCAAACTTGAAACTCGATCGTGCGTTTTCGCTAGACTTGGGCTTAAAGGGGGAGAAAATAGCTCGGAATGTCACGAAAGTTGGCGTGCGCATTTGTCTACCAACGGGACATCCAAATCTATGCTCAATTTTTAATTCCGAGAAGTTGGTCAAATTCGAAACTCGACCGTGCGTTTTCGCTAGACTTGGGCTTAAAGGGGGAGAAAACAGCTCGGAACGTCATGAAAGTTGGTGTGGACGCTTGTCTACCAATGGGACATCAAAAACTATTCTCAAATTTCAATTCCGAGAAGTTGGTCAAAGTTGAAACTCGATCGTGCGTTTTCGCTAGACTTGGGCTTAAAGGGTGTGAAAATAGCTCGGAACGTCACGAAAGTTGGTGTGGACGCTCGTCTACCAATGTGACATCCAAATCCATTCTCAAATTTAAATTCCGAGAAGCTAGTCAAAGTTAAAAATCGACCATGCATTTTCGCTAGACTTAGGCTTAAAGGGTGAGAAAATAGCTCGGAACACCACGAAAGTTGGCGTGGACGTTCGTCTACCAATGTGACATCGAAATCTATTCGTAAATTTAAATTCCAAGAAGTTGGTCAAAGTTGAAAATCGACCGTGCATTTTTGCTAGACTTAGGCTTAAAGGGTGAGAAAATAGCTCGGAACGTCACGAAAGTTGGCGTGCGCATTTGTCTACCAACGGGAGATCCAAATCTATGCTCAATTTTCAATTCCGAGAAGTTGGTCAAATCCGAAACTCGACGGTGTGTTTTCGCTAGACTTAGGCTTAAAGGGGGAGAAAATAGCTCGGAACGTCACGAAAGTTGGTGTGGACGCTTGTCTACCAATGGGACATTCAAAACTATTCTCAAATTTCAATTCCGAGAAGTTGGTCAAAGTTGAAACTCGATCGTGCGTTTTCGCTAGACCTGGGCTTAAAGGGTGTGAAAATAGCTCGGAACGTCAGGAAAGTTGGTGTGGACGCTCGTCTACCAATGTGACATCCAAATCCATTCTCAAATTTAAATTCCGAGAAGCTAGTCAAAGTTAAAAATCGACCATGCATTTTCGCTAGACTTAGGCTTAAAGGGTGAGAAAATAGCTCGGAACACCACGAAAGTTGGCATGGACGTTCGTCTACCAATGTGACATCGAAATCTATTCGTAAATTTAAATTCCAAGAAGTTGGTCAAAGTTGAAAATCGACCGTGCATTTTCGCTAGACTTAGGCTTAAAGGGTGAGAAAATAGCTCGGAACGTCACGAAAGTTGGCGTGCGCATTTGTCTACCAACGGGACATCCAAATCTATGCTCAATTTTCAATTCCGAGAAGTTGGTCAAATCCGAAACTCGACGGTGTGTTTTCGCTAGACTTAGGCTTAAAGGGGGAGAAAATAGCTCGGAACGTCACGAAAGTTGGTGTGGACGCTTGTCTACCAATGGGACATTCAAAACTATTCTCAAATTTCAATTCCGAGAAGTTGGTCAAAGTTGAAACTCGATCGTGCGTTTTCGCTAGACCTGGGCTTAAAGGGTGTGAAAATAGCTCGGAACGTCACGAAAGTTGGCGTGCGCATTTGTCTACCAATGGGACATCCAAATCTATGCTCAATTTTCAATTCCGAGAAGTTGGTCAAATTCGAAACTCGACCGTGCGTTTTCGCTAGGCTTGGGCTTAAAGGGGGAGAAAATAGCTCGGAATGTCACGAAAGTTGGTGTGGACGCTTGTCTACTAGTGGGACATCCAAAACTATTCTCAAATTTCAATTAAGAGAAGTTAATCAAAGTTGAAACTCGATCGTGCATTTTCGCTAGACTTGGGCTTAAAGGGTGAGAAAATAGCTCGGAACGTCACGAAAGTTGGCGTGGACGCTCGTCTACCAATGTGACATCCAAAACTATTGTCAAATTTCAATTCAGAGAAGTTGGTCAAAGTCGAAACTCGATCGTGCATTTTCGCTAGACGTGGGCTTAAAGGGTGGGAAAATAGCTCCGAACGTCACGAAAGTTGGCGTGTGTACTTGTCTACCAACGGGACATCCAAATCTATTCTCTTATTTCAATTCCGAGAAGTTGGTCAAAGTGGAAATGCCACCATGTGTTTTCGCTAGACTTGAGCTTAAAGGGTGTTACATTAGCTCGTAATGTGACGAAAGTAGTTGTGCACGAATGTCTACAAATGGGACATCCAAATTTATGCTCAATTTTCAATTCCGAGAAGTTGGTGAAAGTCGTAACTCGACCGTACGTTTTCGCTACACTTGGGCTTAAAGGGGGAGAAAATAGCTCGGAACGTCACGAAAGTTGGCGTGGACGCTCGTCTACCAATGTGACATCCAAATCTATTCTCAAATTTATATTCCGAGAAGTTGGTCAAAGTTGAAAATCGACCGTGCATTTTCGCTAGACATGGGCTTAAAGGGTGAGAAAATAGCTGGGAATGTCACGAAAGTTGGCGTGCGCATTTGTCTACCAACGGGACATCCAAATCTATTCTCATATTTCAATTCCGAAAAGTTGGTCAAATTCGAAACTTGACCGTGTGTTTTCGCTAGACTTAGGCTTAAAGGGCGAGAAAATAGCTCGGAACGTCACGAAAGTTGGTGTGCGCATTTGTCTACCAATAGGACATCCAAATCTATGCTCAATTTTCAATTCTGAGAAGTTGGTCAAATTCGAAACTCGACCGTGCGTTTTCGCTCGACTTGAGCTTAAAGGGTGTGAAATTAGCTCGTAATGTGACGAAAGTTGGCGTGCGCATTTGTCTACCAACGGGACATCCAAATCTATGCTCAATTTTTAATTCCGAGAAGTTGGTCAAATTCGAAACTCGACCATTCGTTTTCGCTAGAATTAGGCTTAAAGGGTGAGAAAATAGCTCGGAACGTCACGAAAGTTGGTGTGCGCATTTGTCTACCAACGGGACATCCAAATCTATGCTCAATTTTCAATTCCAAGAAGTTAGTCAAATTTGAAACTCGACCGTAGCGTTTTCGCTCGACTTGAGCTTAAAGGGTGTGAAATTAGCTAGTAATGTGACGAAAGTTGGCGTGCGCATTTGTCTACCAACGAGACATCCAAATCTATCCTCAATTTTTAATTCCGAGAAGTTGGTCCAATTCGAAACTCGACTGTGCGTTTTCGCTAGACTTGGGCTTAAAGGGGGAGAAAACAGCTCGGATCGTCACGAAAGTTGGTGTGGACACTTGTCTACCAATGGGACATCCAAAACTATTCTCAAATTTCAATTCTGAGAAGTTGGTCAAAGTTGAAACTCGATCGTAGCATTTTCGCTAGACTTGGGCTTAAAGGGTGTGAAAATAGCTCGGAACGTCATGAAAGTTGGCGTGGACGCTCGTCTACCAATGTGACATCCAAATCTATTCTCAAATTTATATTCTGAGAAGTTGGTCAAAGTTGAAACTCGACCGTGAGTTTTCGCTAGACTTAGGCTTAAAGGGTGAGAAAATAGCTCGGAACGTCACAAAAGTTGGTGTGCGCATTTGTCTACCAACGGGACATCCAAATCTATCCTCAATTTTTAATTCCGAGAAGTTGGTCCAATTCGAAGCTGGATCGTGCGTTTTCGCTAGACTTGGGCTTAAAGGGGGAGAAAATAGCTCGGAACGTCACGAAAGTTGGTGTGCGCATACGTCTACCAACAGGACATCCAAATCTATGCTCAATTTTTAATTCCGAGAAGTTGGTCAAATTCGAAACTCGACCGTGCGTTTTCGCTAGACTTGGGCTTAAAGGGGGAGAAAACAGCTCGGAACGTCATGAAAGTTGGTGTGGACGCTTGTCTACCAATGGGACATCAAAAACTATTCTCAAATTTCAATTCCGAGAAGTTGGTCAAAGTTGAAACTCGATCGTGCGTTTTCGCTAGAATTGGGCTTAAAGGGGGAGAAAATAGCTTGAAACGTCATGAAAGTTTGTGTGGACGCTTGTCTACCAATGGGACATCCAAAACTATTCTCAAATTTCAATTCCGAGAAGTTGGTCAAAGTTGAAACTCGACCGTATGTTTTCGGTAGAGGAGAAAATAGCTTGGAACGTCACGAAAGTTGGTGTGGATGCTTGTCTACCAATGGGACATCCAAAGCTATTCTCAAATTTCAATTCCAAGAAATTGGTCAATGTCGAAATGCCACCATGCATTTTCTCTACACTTGGGATTAAACTGTGTGAAATTAGTTCGTAAAATCACGAAAGTTGTAGTGTGCACATGTCAACAACTGTGACATCCAAATCTATTCTCAAATTTAAATTGTGAGAAGTTGGTCAAAGTTGAAAATCGACCGTGCGTTTTCCGTAGACTTGTGCTTAAAGGGTGTGAAATTAGTTCAGAACGTCACGAACGTTGGCGTACGCACTTGTCTACCAACGGGACATCCAAATCTATGCTCAATTTTCAATTCCGGGAATTTGGTCAAAGTCGAAACTCGATCGTGCATTTTCCCTAAATGGGATGAAAATAGCTCGGAATGTCACGAAAGTTGGTGTGGACGCTTGTCTACCAATGGGACATCCAAATCTATTCTCAAAATTAAATTCCGAGAGGTTGGTCAAAGTTGAAACTCGATCGTGCGTTTTCGCTAGACTTGGGCTTAAAGGGGGCGAAAATAGCTCGAAACGTCACGAAAGTTGGTGTGGACGCCTGTCTACCAATGGGACATCCAAAACTATTCTCAAATTTCAATTCCGAGAAGTTGGTCAAAGTTGAAACTCGATCGTGCGTTTTCGCTACACTTGGGCTTAAAGGGGGAGAAAATAGCTCAGAACGTCACGAAAGTTGGCGTGGAGGCCCGTCTACCAATCTCACATCCAAATCTATTCTCAAATTTATATTCCGAGAAGTTGGTCAAAGTTGAAAATCGACAGTGCATTTTCGCTAGACTTGGGTGAGAAAATCGACAGTGCATTTTCGCTAGACTTGGGCTTAAAGGGTGAGAAAATATCTTGGAATGTCACGAAAGTTGGCGTGCGCATTTGTCTACCAATGGGACATCCAAATCTATGGTCAATTTTTAATTCCGAGAGGTTGGTCAAAGTTGAAACTCGATCGTGCGTTTTCCCTAGACTTGGGCTTAAAGGGGGAGAAAATAGCTCGGAACGTCACGAAAGTTGGTCAAAGTTGAAAATTGACCGTGCATTTTCCATAGACTTGGGCTTAAACGGTGTGAAATTAGTTCGGAACGTCACAAACATTGGCGTGCGCACTTGTCTACGAACGGGACATCCAAATCTATGCTCAATTTTCAATTCCAGATATTTGGTCAAAGTCAAAACTCGATCGTGCATTTTCCCTAAATGGGATGAAAATAGCTCGGAATGTCACGAACGTTGGTGTGGACGCTTGTCTACCAATGGGACATCCAAATCTATTCTCAAAATTAAATTCCGAGAGGTTGGTCAAAGTTGAAACTCGATCGTGCGTTTTCGCTAGACTTGGGCTTAAAGGGGGAGAAAATAGCCCGGAACGTCACGAAAGTTGGTGTGGACGCCTGTCTACCAATGGGACATCCAAATCTATTCTTAAAATTAAATTCCGAGAGGTTGGTCAAAGTTGAAACTCGATCGTGCGTTTTCGCTAGACTTGGGCTTAAAGGGGGAGAAAATAGCTCGGAACGTCACGAAAGTTGGTGTGGACGCCTGTCTACCAATGGGACATCCAAATCTATTCTCAAAATTAAATTCCGAGAGGTTGGTCAAAGTTGAAACTAGATCGTGCGTTTTCGCTAGACTTGGGCTTAAAGGGGGAGAAAATAACTCGGAACGTCACGAAAGTTGGTGTGGACGCCTGTCTACCAATGGGACATCCAAAACTATTCTCAAATTTCAATTCCGAGAAGTTGGTCAAAGTTGAAACTCGATCGTGCGTTTTCGCTAGACTTGGGCTTAAAGGGTGTGAAAATAGCTCGGAACGTCACGAAAGTTGGCGTGCGCATTTGTCTACCAACGGGACATCCAAATCTATGCTCCATTTTTAATTCCGAGAAGTTGGTCAAATTCGAAACTCGACCGTGCGTTTTCGCTAGACTTAGGCTTAAAGAGTGAGAAAATAGCTCGAAACATCACGAAAGTTTGCGTGCGCATTTGTCTACCAACGGGACATCCAAATCTATGCTCAATTTTCAATTCCGAGAAGTTGGTCAAATTCAAAACTCGACCGTAGCGTTTTCGCTAGGCTTGGGCTTAAAGGGGGAGAAAATAGCTCGGAATGTCACGAAAGTTGGTGTGGACGCTTGTCTACCAGTGGGACATCCAAAACTATCCTCAAATTTCAATTAAGAGAAGTTAATCAAAGTTGAAGCTCGATCGTGCGTTTTCGATAGACTTGGGCTTAAAGGGTGAGAAAATAGCTCGGAACGTCACGAAAGTTGGCGTGGACGCTCGTCTACCAATGTGACATCCAAAACTATTGTCAAATTTCAATTCAGAGAAGTTGGTCAAAGTCGAAACTCGATCGTGCATTTTCGCTAGACGTGGGCTTAAAGGGTGGGAAAATAGCTCCGAACGTCACGAAAGTTGGCGTGCGTACTTGTCTACCAACGGCACATCCAAATCTATTCTCTTATTTCAATTCTGAGAAGTTGGTCAAAGTTGAAATGCCACCATGCGTTTTCGCTAGACTTGAGCTTAAAGGGTGTTACATTAGCTCGTAATGTGACGAAAGTAGTTGTGCGTGAATGTCTACAAATGGGACATCCAAATCTATGCTCAATTTTAATTTCCGAGAAGTTGGTGAAAGTCGTAACTCGACCGTACGTTTTCGCTACTCTTGGGCTTAAAGGGGGATAAAATGGCTCGGAACGTCACGAAAGTTGGCGTGGACGCTCGTCTACCAATGTGACATCCAAATCTATTCTCAAATTTATATTCCGAGAAGTTGGTCAAAGTTGAAAATCGACCGTGCATTTTCGCTAGACATGGGCTTAAAGGGTGAGAAAATAGCTCGGAATGTCACGAAAGTTGGCGTGCGCATTTGTCTACCAACGGGACATCCAAATCTATGTTCAATTTTTAATTCTGAGAAGTTGGTCAAATTCAAAACTCGACCTTGCGTTTTCGCTAGACTTAGGCTTAAAGGGTGAGAAAACAGCTCGGAACGTCACGAAAGTTGGCGTGCGCATTTGTCTACCAACGAGACATCCAAATCTATGCTCAATTTTCAATTCTGAGAAGTTGGTCGAATTTGAAACTCGACCGTGCGTTTTCGCTAGACTTGGCCTTAAAGGGGGATAAAATAGCTCGGAACGTCACGAAAGTTGGTGTGGATGCTTGTCTACCAATGGTTCCAAAACTATTCTCAAATTTAAATTCCGAGAAGTTGGTCAAAGTTGAAAATCGACCGTGCATTTTCGCTAGACTTAGGCGTAAAGGGTGAGAAAATATCTCGGAACGTCACGAAAGCTGGCGTGGACGCTCGTCTACCAATGGGACATCCAAATATATTCTCAAAATTAAATTCCGAGAGGTTGGTCAAAGTTGAAACTCGATCGTGCGTTTTCGCTAGACTTGGGCTTAAAGGGGGAGAAAATAGCTCGAAACGTCACGAAAGTTGGTGTGGACGCCTGTCTACCAATGGGACATCCAAAACTATTCTCAAATTTCAATTCCGAGAAGTTGGTCAAAGTTGAAACTCGATCGTAGCGTTTTCGCTAGACTTGGGCTTAAAGGGGGAGAAAATAGCTCAGAACGTCACGAAAGTTGGCGTGGACGCCCGTCTACCAATGTGACATCCAAATCTATTCTCAAATTTATATTCCGAGAAGTTGGTCAAAGTTGAAAATCGACAGTGCATTTTCGCTAGACTTGGGCTTAAAGGGTGAGAAAATATCTTGGAATGTCACGAAAGTTGGCGTGCGCATTTGTCTACCAATGGGACATCCAAATCTATGGTCAATAATTCCGAGAGGTTGGTCAAATTTGAAATTCGATCGTGCGTTTTCCCTAGACTTGGGCTTAAAGGGGGAGAAAATAGCTCGGAACGTCACGAAAGTTGGTCAAAGTTGAAAATTGACCGTGCATTATCCATAGACTTGGGCTTAAACGGTGTGAAATTAGTTCGGAACGTCACAAACATTGGCGTGCGCACTTGTCTACCAACGGGACATCCAAATCTATGCTCAATTTTCAATTCCAGAAATTTGGTCAAAGTCAAAACTCGATCGTGCATTTTCCCTAAATGGGATGAAAATAGCTCGGAATGTCACGAACGTTGGTGTGGACGCTTGTCTACCAATGGGACATCCAAATCTATTCTCAAAATTAAATTCCGAGAGGTTGGTCAAAGTTGAAACTCGATCGTGCGTTTTCGCTAGACTTGGGCTTAAAGGGGGAGAAAATAGCCCGGAACGTCACGAAAGGTTGTGTGGACGCCTGTCTACCAATGGGACATCCAAATCTATTCTCAAAATTAAATTCCGAGAGGTTGGTCAAAGTTGAAACTCGATCGTAGCGTTTTCGCTAGACTTGGGCTTAAAGGGGGAGAAAATAGCTCGGAACGTCACGAAAGTTGGTGTGGACGCCTGTCTACCAATGGGACATCCAAATCTATTCTCAAAATTAAATTCCGAGAGGTTGGTCAAAGTTGAAACTCGATCGTGCGTTTTCGCTAGACTTGGGCTTAAAGGGGGAGAAAATAGCTCGGAACGTCACGAAAGTTGGTGTGGACGCCTGTCTACCAATGGGACATCCAAAACTATTCTCAAATTTCAATTCTGAGAAGTTGGTCAAAGTTGAAACTCGATCGTGCGTTTTCGCTAGACTTGGGCTTAAAGGGTGTGAAAATAGCTCGGAACGTCACGAAAGTTGGCATGCGCATTTGTCTACCAACGGGACATCCAAATCTATGCTCCATTTTTAATTCCAAGAAGTTGGTCAAATTCGAAACTCGACCGTAGCGTTTTCGCTAGATTTAGGCTTAAAGAGTGAGAAAATAGCTCGGAACATCACGAAAGTTTGCGTGCGCATTTGTCTACCAACGGGACATCCAAATCTATGCTCAATTTTCAATTCCGAGAAGTTGGTCAAATTCAAAACTCGACCGTCGCGTTTTCGCTAGGCTTGGGCTTAAAGGGGGAGAAAATAGATCGGAATGTCACGAAAGTTGTTGTGGACGCTTGTCTACCAGTGGGACATCCAAAACTATTCTCAAATTTCAATTAAGAGAAGTTAATCAAAGTTGAAGCTCGATCGTGCGTTTTCGATAGACTTGGGATAAAGGGTGAGAAAATAGCTCGGAACGTCACGAAAGTTGGCGTGGACGCTCGTCTACCAATGTGACATCCAAAACTATTGTCAAATTTCAATTCAGAGAAGTTGGTCAAAGTCGAAACTCGATCGTGCATTTTCGCTAGACGTGGGCTTAAAGGGTGGGAAAATAGCTCCGAACGTCACGAAAGTTGGCGTGCGTACTTGTCTACCAACGGCACATCCAAATCTATTCTCTTATTTCAATTCCGAGAAGTTGGTCAAAGTTGAAATGCCACCATGCATTTTCGCTAGACTTGAGCTTAAAGGGTGTTACATTAGCTCGTAATGTGACGAAAGTAGTTGTGCGCGAATGTCTACAAATGGGACATCCAAATCTATGCTCAATTTTCAATTCCGAGAAGTTGGTGAAAGTCGTAACTCGACCGTACGTTTTCGCTACACTTGGGTTTAAAGGGGGATAAAATGGCTCGGAACGTCACGAAAGTTGGCGTGGACGCTCGTCTACCAATGTGACATCCAAATCTATTCTCAAATTTATATTCCGAGAAGTTGGTCAAAGTTGAAAATCGACCGTGCATTTTCGCTAGACATGGGCTTAAAGGGTGAGAAAATAGCTCGGAATGTCACGAAAGTTGGCGTGCGCATTTGTCTACCAACGGGACATCCAAATCTATGCTCAATTTTCAATTCCGAGAAGTTGGTCAAATTCGAAACTCGACCTTGCGTTTTCGCTAGACTTAGGCTTAAAGGGTGAGAAAACAGCTCGGAACGTCAGGAAAGTTGGCGTGCGCATTTGTCTACCAACGAGACATCCAAATCTATGCTCAATTTTCAATTCTGAGAAGTTGGTCGAATTTGAAACTCGACCGTCGCGTTTTCGCTAGACTTGGCCTTAAAGGGGGATAAAATAGCTCGGAACGTCACGAAAGTTGGTGTGGACGCTTGTCTACCAATGGGACATCCAAAACTATTCTCAAATTTTAATTCTGAGAAGTTGGTCAAAGTTGAAACTCGATCGAGCGTTTTCGCTAGACTTGGGCTTAAAGGGTGTGAAAATAGATCGGAACGTCACGAAAGTTGGTGTGGACGCTTGTCTACCAATGGGACATGCAAAACTATTCTCAAATTTCAATTCCAAGAAGTTGGTCAAACTTGAAACTCGATCGTGCGTTTTCGCTAGACTTGGGCTTAAAGGGGGAGAAAATAGCTCGGAATGTCACGAAAGTTGGCGTGCGCATTTGTCTACCAACGGGACATCCAAATCTATGCTCAATTTTTAATTCCGAGAAGTTGGTCAAATTCGAAACTCGACCGTGCGTTTTCGCTAGACTTGGGCTTAAAGGGGGAGAAAACAGCTCGGAATGTCATGAAAGTTGGTGTGGACGCTTGTCTACCAATGGGACATCAAAAACTATTCTCAAATTTCAATTCCGAGAAGTTGGTCAAAGTTGAAACTCGATCGTGCGTTTTCGCTAGACTTGGGCTTAAAGGGTGTGAAAATAGCTCGGAACGTCAGGAAAGTTGGTGTGGACGCTCGTCTACCAATGTGACATCCAAATCCATTCTCAAATTTAAATTCCGAGAAGCTAGTCAAAGTTAAAAATCGACCATGCATTTTCGCTAGACTTAGGCTTAAAGGGTGAGAAAATAGCTCGGAACACCACGAAAGTTGGCGTGGACGTTCGTCTACCAATGTGACATCGAAATCTATTCGTAAATTTAAATTCCAAGAAGTTGGTCAAAGTTGAAAATCGACCGTGCATTTTCGCTAGACTTAGGCTTAAAGGGTGAGAAAATAGCTCGGAACGTCACGAAAGTTGGCGTGCGCATTTGTCTACCAACGGGACATCCAAATCTATGCTCAATTTTCAATTCCGAGAAGTTGGTCAAATCCGAAACTCGACGGTGTGTTTTCGCTAGACTTAGGCTTAAAGGGGGAGAAAATAGCTCGGAACGTCACGAAAGTTGGTGTGGACGCTTGTCTACCAATGGGACATTCAAAACTATTCTCAAATTTCAATTCCGACAAGTTGGTCAAAGTTGAAACTCGATCGTGCGTTTTCGCTA
Organism: Larix kaempferi; assembly: GCA_027924585.1. NCBI lineage: Eukaryota > Viridiplantae > Streptophyta > Pinopsida > Pinales > Pinaceae > Larix > Larix kaempferi. The sequence goes on from BSBM01003580.1 coordinate 27,403, forward strand.
GACCTGGGCTTAAAGGGTGTGAAAATAGCTCGGAACGTCACGAAAGTTGGCATGCGCATTTGTCTACCAACGGGACATCCAAATCTATGCTCAATTTTTAATTCCGAGAAGTTGGTCAAATTCGAAACTCGACCGTGCGTTTTCGCTAGACTTAGGCTTAAGAAGTGAGAAAATAGCTCGGAACATCACGAAAGTTTGCGTGCGCATTTGTCTACCAATGGGACATCCAAATCTATGCTCAATTTTCAATTCCGAGAAGTTGGTCAAATTCGAAACTCGACCGTGCGTTTTCGCTAGGCTTGGGCTTAAAGGGGGAGAAAATAGCTCGGAATGTCACGAAAGTTGGTGTGGACGCTTGTCTACCAGTGGGACATCCAAAACTATTCTCAAATTTCAATTAAGAGAAGTTAATCAAAGTTGAAACTCGATCGTGCATTTTCGCTAGACTTGGGCTTAAAGGGTGAGAAAATAGCTCGGAACGTCACGAAAGTTGGCGTGGACGCTCGTCTACCAATGTGACATCCAAAACTATTGTCAAATTTCAATTCAGAGAAGTTGGTCAAAGTCGAAACTCGATCGTGCATTTTCGCTAGACGTGGGCTTAAAGGGTGGAAAAATAGCTCCGAACGTCACGAAAGTTGGCGTGTGTACTTGTCTACCAACAGGACATCCAAATCTATTCTCTTATTTCAATTCCGAGAAGTTGGTCAAAGTGGAAATGCCACCATGTGTTTTCGCTAGACTTGAGCTTAAAGGGTGTTACATTAGCTCGTAATGTGACGAAAGTAGTTGTGCGCGAATGTCTACAAATGGGACATCCAAATTTATGCTCAATTTTCAATTCCGAGAAGTTGGTGAAAGTCGTAACTCGACCGTACGTTTTCGCTACACTTGGGCTTAAAGGGGGAGAAAATAGCTCGGAACGTCACGAAAGTTGGCGTGGACGCTCGTCTACCAATGTGACATCCAAATCTATTCTCAAATTTATATTCCGAGAAGTTGGTCAAAGTTGAAAATCGACCGTGCATTTTCGCTAGACATGGGCTTAAAGGGTGAGAAAATAGCTGGGAATGTCACGAAAGTTGGCGTGCGCATTTGTCTACCAACGGGACATCCAAATCTATTCTCATATTTCAATTCCGAAAAGTTGGTCAAATTCGAAACTTGACCGTGTGTTTTCGCTAGACTTAGGCTTAAAGGGCGAGAAAATAGCTCGGAACGTCACGAAAGTTGGTGTGCGCATTTGTCTACCAATAGGACATCCAAATCTATGCTCAATTTTCAATTCCGAGAAGTTGGTCAAATTCGAAACTCGACCGTAGCGTTTTCGCTCGACTTGAGCTTAAAGGGTGTGAAATTAGCTCGTAATGTGACGAAAGTTGGCGTGCGCATTTGTCTACCAACGGGACATCCAAATCTATGCTCAATTTTTAATTCCGAGAAGTTGGTCAAATTCGAAACTCGACCATTCGTTTTCGCTAGAATTAGGCTTAAAGGGTGAGAAAATAGCTCGGAACGTCACGAAAGTTGGTGTGCGCATTTGTCTACCAGCGGGACATCCAAATCTATGCTCAATTTTCAATTCCGAGAAGTTGGTCAAATTTGAAACTCGACCGTGCGTTTTCGCTCGACTTGAGCTTAAAGGGTGTGAAATTAGCTAGTAATGTGACGAAAGTTGGCGTGCGCATTTGTCTACCAACGAGACATCCAAATCTCTCCTCAATTTTTAATTCCGAGAAGTTGGTCCAATTCGAAACTCGACTGTGCGTTTTCGCTAGACTTAGGCTTAAAGGGGGAGAAAACAGCTCGGATCGTCACGAAAGTTGGTGTGGACACTTGTCTACCAATGGGACATCCAAAACTATTCTCAAATTTCAATTCTGAGAAGTTGGTCAAAGTTGAAACTCGATCGTGCATTTTCGCTAGACTTGGGCTTAAAGGGTGTGAAAATAGCTCGGAACGTCATGAAAGTTGGCGTGGACGCTCGTCTACCAATGTGACATCCAAATCTATTCTCAAATTTATATTCTGAGAAGTTGGTCAAAGTTGAAACTCGACCGTGAGTTTTCGCTAGACTTAGGCTTAAAGGGTGAGAAAATAGCTCGGAACGTCACAAAAGTTGGTGTGCGCATTTGTCTACCAACGGGACATCCAAATCTATGCTCAATTTTTAATTCCGAGAAGTTGGTCAAATTCGAAGCTCGACCGTGCGTTTTCGCTAGACTTAGGCTTAAAGTGTGAGAAAATAGCTCGGAACGTTAGGAAAGTTGGCGTGCGCATTTTTCTACCAACGGGACATCCAAATCTATTCTCATATTTCAATTCCGAGAAGTTGGTCAAATTCGAAACTTGACCGTGTGTTTTCGCTAGACTTAGGCTTAAAGGGCGAGAAAATAGCTCGGAACGTCACGAAAGTTGGTGTGCGCATTTGTCTACCAATAGGACATCCAAATCTATGCTCAATTTTCAATTCCGAGAAGTTGGTCAAATTCGAAACTCGACCGTGCGTTTTCGCTCGACTTGAGCTTAAAGGGTATGAAATTAGCTCGTAATGTGACGAAAGTTGGCGTGCGCATTTGTCTACCAACGGGACATCCAAATCTATGCTCAATTTTCAATTCTGTGAAGTTGGTCGTTTTCGCTAGACTTGGGATTAAATGGGGAGAAAATAGCTCGGAACGTCACGAAAGTTGGTGTGGACGCTTGTCTACCAATGGGACATCCGAAACTATTGTCAAATTTTAATTCAGAGAAGTTGGTCAAAGTTGAAACTCGGTCGTGCATTTTCGATAGACTTGGGCTTAAAGGGTGGAAAAATAGCTCGGAACGTCACGAAAGTTGGCGTGCGCACTTATCTACCAACGGGACATCCAAATCCATTCTCAAATTTGAATTCTGAGAAGTTGGTCAAAGTTGAAAATCGACCGTGCATTTTCGCTAGACTTAGGCTTAAAGCGTGAGAAAATAGCTCGGAACGTCATGAAAGTTGGCGTGCGCATTTGTCTACCAACGGGACATCCAAATCTATGCTCAATATTCAATTCCGAGAAGTTGCTCAAATTCGAAACTCGACCGTGCGTTTTCTCTAGACTTGGGCTTAAAGGGGGAGAAAATAGCTCGAAACGTCACGAAGTTGGTGTGGACGCTTGTGTACCAACGGGACATCCAAAACTATTGTCAAATTTTAATTCAGAGAAGTTGGTCAAAGTTGAAACTCGATCGTGCATTTTCGCTAGACTTGGTCTTAAAGGGTAGGAAAATAGCTCCGAACGTCACGAAAGTTGGCGTGCGCACTTGTCTACCAATGGGACATCCAAATCTATTCTCATATTTCAATTTCAAGAAGTTGGTCAAAGTTGAAATGCCACCATTCGTTTTCGCTAGACTTGAGCTTAAAGGGTGTTACATTAGCTCGTAATGTGACGAAAGTAGTTGTGCGCGAATGTCTACAAATGGGACATCCAAATCTATGCTCAATTTTCAATTCCGAGAAGTTGGTGAAAGTCGCAACTCGACCATACGTTTTCGCTACACTTGGGCTTAAAGGGGGAGAAAATGGCTCGGAACGTCACGAAAGTTGGCGTGGACGCTCGTCTACCAATGTGACATCCAAATCTATTCTCAAATTTATATTCCGAGAAGTTGGTCAAAGTTGAAAATCGACCGTGCATTTTCGCTAGACATGGGCTTAAAGGGTGAGAAAATAGCTCGGAATGTCACGAAAGTTGGCGTGCGCATTTGTCTACCAACGGGACATCCAAATCTATGCTCAATTTTCAATTCCGAGAAGTTGGTCAAATTCGAAACTCGACCTTGCGTTTTCGCTAGACTTAGGCTTAAAGGGTGAGAAAACAGCTCGGAACGTCAGGAAAGTTGGCATGCGCATTTGTCTACCAACGAGACATCCAAATCTATGCTCAATTTTCAATTCTGAGAAGTTGGTCGAATTTGAAACTCGACCGTGCGTTTTCGCTAGACTTGGCCTTAAAGGGGGATAAAATAGCTCGGAACGTCACGAAAGTTGGTGTGGACGCTTGTCTACCAATGGGACATCCAAAACTATTCTCAAATTTTAATTCTGAGAAGTTGGTCAAAGTTGAAACTCGATCGAGTGTTTTCGCTAGACTTGGGCTTAAAGGGTGTGAAAATAGATCGGAACGTCACGAAAGTTGGTGTGGACGCTTGTCTACCAATGGGACATGCAAAACTATTCTCAAATTTCAATTCCGAGAAGTTGGTCAAACTTGAAACTCGATCGTGCGTTTTCGCTAGACTTGGGCTTAAAGGGGGAGAAAATAGCTCGAAATGTCACGAAAGTTGGCGTGCGCATTTGTCTACCAACGGGACATCCAAATCTATGCTCAATTTTTAATTCCGAGAAGTTGGTCAAATTCGAAACTCGACCGTGCGTTTTCGCTAGACTTGGGCTTAAAGGGGGAGAAAACAGCTCGGAACGTCATGAAAGTTGGTGTGGACGCTTGTCTACCAATGGGACATCAAAAACTATTCTCAAATTTCAATTCCGAGAAGTTGGTCAAAGTTGAAACTCGATCGTGCGTTTTCGCTAGACTTGGGTTTAAAGGGTGTGAAAATAGCTCGGAACGTCACGAAAGTTGGTGTGGACGCTCGTCTACCAATGTGACATCCAAATCCATTCTCAAATTTAAATTCCGAGAAGCTAGTCAAAGTTAAAAATCGACCATGCATTTTCGCTAGACTTAGGCTTAAAGGGTGAGAAAATAGCTCGGAACACCACGAAAGTTGGCGTGGACGTTCGTCTACCAATGTGACATCGAAATCTATTCGTAAATTTAAATTCCAAGAAGTTGGTCAAAGTTGAAAATCGACCGTGCATTTTCGCTAGACTTAGGCTTAAAGGGTGAGAAAATAGCTCGGAACGTCACGAAAGTTGGCGTGCGCATTTGTCTACCAACGGGACATCCAAATCTATGCTCAATTTTCAATTCCGAGAAGTTGGTCAAATCCGAAACTCGACGGTGTGTTTTCGCTAGACTTAGGCTTAAAGGGGGAGAAAATAGCTCGGAACGTCACGAAAGTTGGTGTGGACGCTTGTCTACCAATGGGACATTCAAAACTATTCTCAAATTTCAATTCCGACGAGTTGGTCAAAGTTGAAACTCGTTCGTAGCGTTTTCGCTAGACCTGGGCTTAAAGGGTGTGAAAATAGCTCGGAACGTCACGAAAGTTGGCGTGCGCATTTGTCTACCAATGGGACATCCAAATCTATGCTCAATTTTTAATTCCGAGAAGTTGGTCAAATTCGAAACTCGACCGTGCGTTTTCGCTAGACTTAGGCTTAAGAAGTGAGAAAATAGCTCGGAACATCACGAAAGTTTGCGTGCGCATTTGTCTACCAATGGGACATCCAAATCTATGCTCAATTTTCAATTCCGAGAAGTTGGTCAAATTCGAAACTCGACCGTGCGTTTTCGCTAGGCTTGGGCTTAAAGGGGGAGAAAATAGCTCGGAATGTCACGAAAGTTGGTGTGGACGCTTGTCTACCAGTGGGACATCCAAAACTATTCTCAAATTTCAATTAAGAGAAGTTAATCAAAGTTGAAACTCGATCGTGCATTTTCGCTAGACTTGGGCTTAAAGGGTGAGAAAATAGCTCGGAACGTCACGAAAGTTGGCGTGGACGCTCGTCTACCAATGTGACATCCAAAACTATTGTCAAATTTCAATTCAGAGAAGTTGGTCAAAGTCGAAACTCGATCGTGCATTTTCGCTAGACGTGGGCTTAAAGGGTGGGAAAATAGCTCCGAACGTCACGAAAGTTGGCGTGTGTACTTGTCTACCAACGGGACATCCAAATCTATTCTCTTATTTCAATTCCGAGAAGTTGGTCAAAGTGGAAATGCCACCATGTGTTTTCGCTAGACTTGAGCTTAAAGGGTGTTACATTAGCTCGTAATGTGACGAAAGTAGTTGTGCGCGAATGTCTACAAATGGGACATCCAAATTTATGCTCAATTTTCAATTCCGAGAAGTTGGTGAAAGTCGTAACTCGACCGTACGTTTTCGCTACACTTGGGCTTAAAGGGGGAGAAAATAGCTCGGAACGTCACGAAAGTTGGCGTGGACGCTCGTCTACCAATGTGACATCCAAATCTATTCTCAAATTTATATTCCGAGAAGTTGGTCAAAGTTGAAAATCGACCGTGCATTTTCGCTAGACATGGGCTTAAAGGGTGAGAAAATAGCTGGGAATGTCACGAAAGTTGGCGTGCGCATTTGTCTACCAACGGGACATCCAAATCTATTCTCATATTTCAATTCCGAAAAGTTGGTCAAATTCGAAACTTGACCGTGTGTTTTCGCTAGACTTAGGCTTAAAGGGCGAGAAAATAGCTCGGAACGTCACGAAAGTTGGTGTGCGCATTTGTCTACCAATAGGACATCCAAATCTATGCTCAATTTTCAATTCCGAGAAGTTGGTCAAATTCGAAACTCGACCGTCGCGTTTTCGCTCGACTTGAGCTTAAAGGGTGTGAAATTAGCTCGTAATGTGACGAAAGTTGGCGTGCGCATTTGTCTACCAACGGGACATCCAAATCTATGCTCAATTTTTAATTCCGAGAAGTTGGTCAAATTCGAAACTCGACCATTCGTTTTCGCTAGAATTAGGCTTAAAGGGTGAGAAAATAGCTCAGAACGTCACGAAAGTTGGTGTGCGCATTTGTCTACCAGCGGGACATCCAAATCTATGCTCAATTTTCAATTCCGAGAAGTTGGTCAAATTTGAAACTCGACCGTAGCGTTTTCGCTCGACTTGAGCTTAAAGGGTGTGAAATTAGCTAGTAATGTGACGAAAGTTGGCGTGCGCATTTGTCTACCAACGAGACATCCAAATCTCTCCTCAATTTTTAATTCCGAGAAGTTGGTCCAATTCGAAACTCGACTGTGCGTTTTCGCTAGACTTGGGCTTAAAGGGGGAGAAAACAGCTCGGATCGTCACGAAAGTTGGTGTGGACACTTGTCTACCAATGGGACATCCAAAACTATTCTCAAATTTCAATTCTGAGAAGTTGGTCAAAGTTGAAACTCGATCGTGCATTTTCGCTAGACTTGGGCTTAAAGGGTGTGAAAATAGCTCGGAACGTCATGAAAGTTGGCGTGGACGCTCGTCTACCAATGTGACATCCAAATCTATTCTCAAATTTATATTCTGAGAAGTTGGTCAAAGTTGAAACTCGACCGTGAGTTTTCGCTAGACTTAGGCTTAAAGGGTGAGAAAATAGCTCGGAACGTCACAAAAGTTGGTGTGCGCATTTGTCTACCAACGGGACATCCAAATCTATGCTCAATTTTTAATTCCGAGAAGTTGGTCAAATTCGAAGCTCGACCGTGCATTTTCGCTAGACTTAGGCTTAAAGTGTGAGAAAATAGCTCGGAACGTTAGGAAAGTTGGCGTGCGCATTTTTGTACCAACGGGACATCGAAATCTATGCTCAATTTTCAATTCCGAGAAGTTGGTCGAATTTGAAACTCGACCGTGCGTTTTCGCTAGACTTGGCCTTTAAGGGGGAGAAAATAGCTCGGAACGTCACGAAAGTTGGTGTGCGCATACGTCTACCAACGGGACATCCAAATCTATGCTCAATTTTTAATTCCGAGAAGTTGGTCAAATTCGAAACTCGACCGTGCGTTTTCGCTAGACTTGGGCTTAAAGGGGGAGAAAACAGCTCGGAACGTCATGAAAGTTGGTGTGGACGCTTGTCTACCAATGGGACATCAAAAACTATTCTCAAATTTCAATTCCGAGAAGTTGGTCAAAGTTGAAACTCGATCGTGCGTTTTCGCTAGAATTGGGCTTAAAGGGGGAGAAAATAGCTTGAAACGTCATGAAAGTTTGTGTGGACGCTTGTCTACCAATGGGACATCCAAAACTATTCTCAAATTTCAATTCCGAGAAGTTGGTCAAAGTTGAAACTGGATCGTGCGTTTTCGCTAGACTTGGGCTTAAAGGGGGAGAAAATAGCTCGGAACATCATGAAAGTTGGTGTGGACGCTTGTCTTCTAATGGGACATCCAAATCTATTCTCATATTTCAATTTCGAGAAGTTGGTGAAAGTCGTAACTCAACTGTACGTTTTCGCTACACTTGGGCTTAAAGGAGGAGAAAATAGCTCGGAACGTCACGAAAGTTGGCGTGGACGCTCGTCTACCAATGTGACATCCAAATCTATTCTCATATTTCAATTCCGAGAAGTAGGTCAAAGTTGAAAATCGACCGTGCATTTTCGCTAGACTTGAGCTTAACGGGTGAGAAAATAGCTCGGAATGTTACGAAACTTGGCGTGCGCATTTGTCTACCAACGAGACATCCAAATATATGCTCAATTTTCAATTCCGAGAAGTTGGTCAAATTCAAAACTCGACCGTGCGTTTTCACTAGACTTAGACTTAAAGGGTGAGAAAATAGCTCGGAACGTCACGGAAGTTGGTGTGTGTGCATTTGTCTACCAACGGGACATCCAAATCTATGCTCAATTTTCAATTCTGAGAAGTTGGTCAAATTCGAAACTCGACCGTGCGTTTTCGCTCGACTTGAGCTTAAAGGGTGTGAAATTAGCTCGTAATGGGACGAAAGTTGGCGTGCGCATTTGTCTACCAACGGGACATCCAAATCTATGCTCAATTTTTAATTCCGAGAAGTTGGTCAAATTCGAAACTCAACCGTGCGTTTTCGCTAGGCTTGGGCTTAAAGGGCGATAAAATAGCTTGGAACGTCACGAAACTTGGCCTGCGCACTTGTCTACCAATGGGACATCCAAATCTATTCTCAAATTTCAATTCCAAGGAGTTGGTCAAAGCCGAAACGCCACCGTGCGTTTTCGCTAGACTTGAGCTTAAAGGGTGTAAAATTAGCTCGTAACGTCACAAAAGTTGCTGTGCACGCATGTCTAGAAATGGGACATCCAAATCTATTCTCGATTTTCATTTCCGAGAAGTAGGTCAAAGCCGAAACACGATTGTGCGTTTTCTCTAGAGTTGGGCTTAAAGGGGAAGAAAATAGCTCGGAACGTCACGAAAGTTGGCGTGTGCACTTATCTACCAACAGGACATCCAAATCTATGCTCAATTTTCAATTCCGAGAAGTTAGTCAAATTCGAAACTCGACCGTGCATTTTCGCTTGACTTGGGCTTAAAGGGGGAGAAAATAGCTCGGAACATCACGAAAATTGGTGTGGACGCTTGTCTACCAATGTGACATCCAAATCTATTCTCAAATTTATATTCTGAAAAGTTCGTCAAAGTTGAAAATCGACCGTGCGTTTTCGCTAGACTTGGGCTTAAAGGGTGTGAAATTAGCTCGGAATCTCACGAAAGTTGTTGTGCACAAATGTCTACAAATGGGACATCCAAAACTATGCTCAATCTTCAATTACGAGAAGTTGGTGAAAGTTGAAACTCGACCGTACGTTTTCGGTAGAGGAGAAAATAGCTTGGAACGTCACGAAAGTTGGTGTGGATGCTTGTCTACCAATGGGACATCCAAAACTATTGTCAAATTTAAATTCCGAGAAGTTGGTCAAAGTTGAAAATCGACCATGCATTTTCGCTAGACTTAGGCGTAAAGGGTGAGAAAATATCTCGGAACGTCATGAAAGTCGGTGTGGACGCTCGTCTACCAATGTGACATCCAAATCCATTCTTCAATTAAGAGAAGTTGGTCAAATTCGAAATTCGGCCGTACATTTTCGCTAGCCTTGGGCTTAAAGGGTGTGAAAATAGCTCGGAACGTCACGAAAGCTGGCGTGGACGCTCGTCTACCAATGTGACATCCAAATCCATTCTCAAATTTAAATTCCGAGAAGTTGGTCAAAGTTGAAAATCGACCGTGCATTTTCGCTAGACTTAGGCGTAAAGGGTGAGAAAATATCTCGGAACGTCATGAAAGTTGGTGTGCGCATTTGTCTACCAACGGGACATCCAAATCTATGCTCAATTTTCAATTCCGAGAAGTTGGTCAAATTCGAAACTTGACCGTGCGTTCTCACTAGATTTGGGCTTAAAGGGGAAGAAAATAGCTCGGAACGTCACGAAAGTTGGTGTGGACGCTTGTCTACCAATGGGACATCCAAAACTATTCTCAAATTTCAATTTCGAGAAGTTTGTCAAAGTTGAAACTCGATCGTGCATTTTCGCTAGACTTGGGCTTAAAGGGTGGGAAAATAGCTCGGAACGTCACGAAAGTTGGTGTGCGCACTTGTCTACCAACGGTATATCCAAATCTATTCTCATATTTCAATTCCGAGAAGTTGGTCAAAGTCGAAATGCTACCATGCGTTTTCGCTAGACTTGAGCTTAAAGGGTGTTAAATTAGCTCGTAATGTGACGAAAGTTGTTGTGCGTGAATGTCTACAAATGGGACATCCAAATCTATGCTCAATTTTCAATTCCAAGAAGTTGGTGAAAGTCTTAACTCGACCGTATGTTTTCACTACAGTTGGGCTTAAAGGGGTAGAAAATAGCTCGGAATGTCACGAAAGTTGGTGTGGACGCTTTTCTACCAATGGGACATCCAACACTATTCTCAAATTTGAATTCCAAGAAATTGGTCAAAATCGAAACGCCACCATGCGTTTTCTCTAGACTTGGGATTAAAGTGTGTGAGATTAGCTCATAAAATCACGAAAGTTGTAGTGCGCACATGTCTACAAATGTGACATCCAAATCTATTCTCAAATTTAAATTGCGAGAAGTTGGTCAAAGTTGAAAATTGACCGTACATTTTCGCTAGACTTGGGCTTAAATGGGGAGAAAATAGCTCGGAACGTCACGAAAGTTGGTGTGGACGCTTGTCTACCAATGGGACATCCAAAACTATTCTAAAATTTCAATTCCGAGAAGTTGGTCAAAGTTGAAACAAGATCGTGCATTTTTGCTAGACTTGGGCTTAAAGGGTGGGAAAATAGCTCGGAACGTCACGAAAGTTGGCGTGCACATTTGTCTACCAATGGGACATCCAAATCTATGCTCAATTTTCAATTCTGAGAATTTGGTCGAATTTGAAACTCGACCGTGCGTTTTCGCTAGACTTGGGCTTAAATGGGGAGAAAATAGCTCGGAACGTCACGAAAGTTGGTGTGGACGCTTGTCTACCAATGGGACATCCAAAACTATTGTCAAATTTTAATTCAGAGAAGTTGGTCAAAGTTGAAACTCGGTCGTGCATTTTCGATAGACTTGGGCTTAAAGGGTGAAAAAATAGCTCGGAACGTCACGAAAGTTGGCGTGCGCACTTATCTACCAACGGGACATCCAAATCCATTCTCAAATTTGAATTCTGAGAAGTTGGTCAAAGTTGAAAATCGACCGTGCATTTTCGCTAGACTTAGGCTTAAAGCGTGAGAAAATAGCTCGGAACGTCATGAAAGTTGGCGTGCGCATTTGTCTACCAACGGGACATCCAAATCTATGCTCAATTTTCAATTCCGAGAAGTTGCTCAAATTCGAAACTCGACCGTGCGTTTTCGCTAGACTTGGGCTTAAAGGGGGAGAAAATAGCTCGAAACGTCACGAAGTTGGTGTGGACGCTTGTCTACCAATGGGACATCCAAAACTATTGTCAAATTTTAATTCAGAGAAGTTGGTCAAAGTTGAAACTCGATCGTGCGTTTTCGCTAGACTTGGGCTTAAAGGGGGCGAAAATAGCTCGAAACGTCACGAAAGTTGGTGTGGACGCCTGTCTACCAATGGGACATCCAAAACTATTCTCAAATTTCAATTCCGAGAAGTTGGTCAAAGTTGAAACTCGATCGTGCGTTTTCGCTACACTTGGGCTTAAAGGGGGAGAAAATAGCTCAGAACGTCACGAAAGTTGGCGTGGACGCCCGTCTACCAATGTGACATCCAAATCTATTCTCAAATTTATATTCCGAGAAGTTGGTCAAAGTTGAAAATCGACAGTGCATTTTCGCTAGACTTGGGCTTAAAGGGTGAGAAAATATCTTGGAATGTCACGAAAGTTGGCGTGCGCATTTGTCTACCAATGGGACATCCAAATCTATGGTCAATTTTTAATTCCGAGAGGTTGGTCAAAGTTGAAACTTGATCGTGCGTTTTCCCTAGACTTGGGCTTAAAGGGGGAGAAAATAGCTCGGAACGTCACGAAAGTTGGTCAAAGTTGAAAATTGACCGTGCATTTTCCATAGACTTGGGCTTAAACGGTGAGAAATTAGTTCGGAACGTCACAAACATTGGCGTGCGCACTTGTCTACCAACGGGACATCCAAATCTACGCTCAATTTTCAATTCCAGAAATTTGGTCAAAGTCAAAACTCGATCGTTTATTTTCCCTAAATGGGATGAAAATAGCTCGGAATGTCACGAACGTTGGTGTGGACGCTTGTCTACCAATGGGACATCCAAATCTATTCTCAAAATTAAATTCCGAGAGGTTGGTCAAAGTTGAAACTCGATCGTGCGTTTTCGCTAGACTTGGGCTTAAAGGGGGAGAAAATAGCTCGAAACGTCACGAAGTTGGTGTGGACGCTTGTCTACCAATGGGACATCCAAAACTATTGTCAAATTTTAATTCAGAGAAGTTGGTCAAAGTTGAAACTCGATCGTGCATTTTCGCTAGACTTGGGCTTAAAGGGTAGGAAAATAGCTCCGAACGTCACGAAAGTTGGCGGTGCGCACTTGTCTACCAATGGGACATCCAAATCTATTCTCATATTTCAATTTCGAGAAGTTGGTCAAAGTTGAAATGCCACCATTCGTTTTCGCTAGACTTGAGCTTAAAGGGTGTTACATTAGCTCGTAATGTGACGAAAGTAGTTGTGCGCGAATGTCTACAAATGGGACATCCAAATCTATGCTCAATTTTCAATTCCGAGAAGTTGGTGAAAGTCGCAACTCGACCATACGTTTTCGCTACACTTGGGCTTAAAGGGGGAGAAAATGGCTCGGAACGTCACGAAAGTTGGCGTGGACGCTCGTCTACCAATGTGACATCCAAATCTATTCTCAAATTTATATTCCGAGAAGTTGGTCAAAGTTGAAAATCTACCGTGCATTTTCGCTAGACATGGGCTTAAAGGGTGAGAAAATAGCTCGGAATGTCACGAAAGTTGGCGTGCGCATTTGTCTACCAACGGGACATCCAAATCTATGCTCAATTTTCAATTCCGAGAAGTTGGTCAAATTCGAAACTCGACCTTGCGTTTTCACTAGACTTAGGCTTAAAGGGTGAGAAAACAGCTCGGAACGTCAGGAAAGTTGGCGGTGCGCATTTGTCTACCAACGAGACATCCAAATCTATGCTCAATTTTCAGTTCTGAGAAGTTGGTCGAATTTGAAACTCGACCGTGCGTTTTCGCTAGACTTGGCCTTAAAGGGGGATAAAATAGCTCGGAACGTCACGAAAGTTGGTGTGGACGCTTGGTCTACCAATGGGACATCCAAAACTATTCTCAAATTTTAATTCCGAGAAGTTGGTCAAAGTTGAAACTCGATCGAGCGTTTTCGCTAGACTTGGGCTTAAAGGGTGTGAAAATAGATCGGAACGTCACGAAAGTTGGTGTGGACGCTTGTCTACCAATGGGACATGCAAAACTATTCTCAAATTTCAATTCCGAGAAGTTGGTCAAACTTGAAACTCGATCGTGCGTTTTCGCTAGACTTGGGCTTAAAGGGGGAGAAAATAGCTCGGAATGTCACGAAAGTTGGCGTGCGCATTTGTCTACCAACGGGACATCCAAATCTATGCTCAATTTTTAATTCCGAGAAGTTGGTCAAATTCGAAACTCGACCGTGCGTTTTCGCTAGACTTGGGCTTAAAGGGGGAGAAAACAGCTCGGAACGTCATGAAAGTTGGTGTGGACGCTTGTCTACCAATGGGACATCAAAAACTATTCTCAAATTTCAATTCCGAGAAGTTGGTCAAAGTTGAAACTCGATCGTGCGTTTTCGCTAGACTTGGGCTTAAAGGGTGTGAAAATAGCTCGGAACGTCACGAAAGTTGGTGTGGACGCTCGTCTACCAATGTGACATCCAAATCCATTCTCAAATTTAAATTCCGAGAAGCTAGTCAAAGTTAAAAATCGACCATGCATTTTCGCTAGACTTAGGCTTAAAGGGTGAGAAAATAGCTCGGAACACCACGAAAGTTGGCGTGGACGTTCGTCTACCAATGTGACATCGAAATCTATTCGTAAATTTAAATTCCAAGAAGTTGGTCAAAGTTGAAAATCGACCGTGCATTTTCGCTAGACTTAGGCTTAAAGGGTGAGAAAACAGCTCGGAACGTCACGAAAGTTGGCGTGCGCATTTGTCTACCAACGGGAGATCCAAATCTATGCTCAATTTTCAATTCCGAGAAGTTGGTCAAATCCGAAACTCGACGGTGTGTTTTCGCTAGACTTAGGCTTAAAGGGGGAGAAAATAGCTCGGAACGTCACGAAAGTTGGTGTGGACGCTTGTCTACCAATGGGACATTCAAAACTATTCTCAAATTTCAATTCCGAGAAGTTGGTCAAAGTTGAAACTCGATCGTGCGTTTTCGCTAGACCTGGGCTTAAAGGGTGTGAAAATAGCTCGGAACGTCAGGAAAGTTGGTGTGGACGCTCGTCTACCAATGTGACATCCAAATCCATTCTCAAATTTAAATTCCGAGAAGCTAGTCAAAGTTAAAAAATCGACCATGCATTTTCGCTAGACTTTAGGCTTAAAGGGTGAGAAAATAGCTCGGAACACCACGAAAGTTGGCATGGACGTTCGTCTACCAATGTGACATCGAAATCTATTCGTAAATTTAAATTCCAAGAAGTTGGTCAAAGTTGAAAATCGACCGTGCATTTTCGCTAGACTTAGGCTTAAAGGGTGAGAAAATAGCTCGGAACGTCACGAAAGTTGGCGTGCGCATTTGTCTACCAACGGGACATCCAAATCTATGCTCAATTTTCAATTCCGAGAAGTTGGTCAAATCCGAAACTCGACGGTGTGTTTTCGCTAGACTTAGGCTTAAAGGGGGAGAAAATAGCTCGGAACGTCACGAAAGTTGGTGTGGACGCTTGTCTACCAATGGGACATTCAAAACTATTCTCAAATTTCAATTCCGAGAAGTTGGTCAAAGTTGAAACTCGATCGTGCGTTTTCGCTAGACCTGGGCTTAAAGGGTGTGAAAATAGCTCGGAACGTCACGAAAGTTGGCTGTGCGCATTTGTCTACCAATGGGACATCCAAATCTATGCTCAATTTTCAATTCCGAGAAGTTGGTCAAATTCGAAACTCGACCGTGCGTTTTCGCTAGGCTTGGGCTTAAAGGGGGAGAAAATAGCTCGGAATGTCACGAAAGTTGGTGTGGACGCTTGTCTACTAGTGGGACATCCAAAACTATTCTCAAATTTCAATTAAGAGAAGTTAATCAAAGTTGAAACTCGATCGTGCATTTTCGCTAGACTTGGGCTTAAAGGGTGAGAAAATAGCTCGGAACGTCACGAAAGTTGGCGTGGACGCTCGTCTACCAATGTGACATCCAAAACTATTGTCAAATTTCAATTCAGAGAAGTTGGTCAAAGTCGAAACTCGATCGTGCATTTTCGCTAGACGTGGGCTTAAAGGGTGGGAAAATAGCTCCGAACGTCACGAAAGTTGGCGTGTGTACTTGTCTACCAACGGGACATCCAAATCTATTCTCTTATTTCAATTCCGAGAAGTTGGTCAAAGTGGAAATGCCACCATGTGTTTTCGCTAGACTTGAGCTTAAAGGGTGTTACATTAGCTCGTAATGTGACGAAAGTAGTTGTGCACGAATGTCTACAAATGGGACATCCAAATTTATGCTCAATTTTCAATTCCGAGAAGTTGGTGAAAGTCGTAACTCGACCGTACGTTTTCGCTACACTTGGGCTTAAAGGGGGAGAAAATAGCTCGGAACGTCACGAAAGTTGGCGTGGACGCTCGTCTACCAATGTGACATCCAAATCTATTCTCAAATTTATATTCCGAGAAGTTGGTCAAAGTTGAAAATCGACCGTGCATTTTCGCTAGACATGGGCTTAAAGGGTGAGGAAAATAGCTGGGAATGTCACGAAAGTTGGCGTGCGCATTTGTCTACCAACGGGACATCCAAATCTATTCTCATATTTCAATTCCGAAAAGTTGGTCAAATTCGAAACTTGACCGTGTGTTTTCGCTAGACTTAGGCTTAAAGGGCGAGAAAATAGCTCGGAACGTCACGAAAGTTGGTGTGCGCATTTGTCTACCAATAGGACATCCAAATCTATGCTCAATTTTCAATTCTGAGAAGTTGGTCAAATTCGAAACTCGACCGTGCGTTTTCGCTCGACTTGAGCTTAAAGGGTGTGAAATTAGCTCGTAATGTGACGAAAGTTGGCGTGCGCATTTGTCTACCAACGGGACATCCAAATCTATGCTCAATTTTTAATTTCGAGAAGTTGGTCAAATTCGAAACTCGACCATTCGTTTTCGCTAGAATTAGGCTTAAAGGGTGAGAAAATAGCTCGGAACGTCACGAAAGTTGGTGTGCGTATTTGTCTACCAACGGGACATCCAAATCTATGCTCAATTTTCAATTCCAAGAAGTTAGTCAAATTTGAAACTCGACCGTGCGTTTTCGCTCGACTTGAGCTTAAAGGGTGTGAAATTAGCTAGTAATGTGACGAAAGTTGGCGTGCGCATTTGTCTACCAACGAGACATCCAAATCTATCCTCAATTTTTAATTCTGAGAAGTTGGTCCAATTCGAAACTCGACTGTGCCTTTTCGCTAGACTTGGGCTTAAAGGGGGAGAAAACAGCCCGGATCGTCACGAAAGTTGGTGTGGACACTTGTCTAGCAATGGGACATCCAAAACTATTCTCAAATTTCAATTCTGAGAAGTTGGTCAAAGTTGAAACTCGATCGTGCATTTTCGCTAGACTTGGGCTTAAAGGGTGTGAAAATAGCTCGGAACGTCATGAAAGTTGGCGTGGACGCTCGTCTACCAATGTGACATCCAAATCTATTCTCAAATTTATATTCTGAGAAGTTGGTCAAAGTTGAAACTCGACCGTGAGTTTTCGCTAGACTTAGGCTTAAAGGGTGAGAAAATAGCTCGGAACGTCACAAAAGTTGGTGTGCGCATTTGTCTACCAACGGGACATCCAAATCTATGCTCAATTTTTAATTCCGAGAAGTTGGTCAAATTCGAAGCTGGATCGTGCGTTTTCGCTAGACTTGGGCTTAAAGGGGGAGAAAATAGCTCGGAACGTCACGAAAGTTGGTGTGCGCATACGTCTACCAACGGGACATCCAAATCTATGCTCAATTTTTAATTCCGAGAAGTTGGTCAAATTCGAAACTCGACCGTGCGTTTTCGCTAGACTTGGGCTTAAAGGGGGAGAAAACAGCTCGGAACGTCATGAAAGTTGGTGTGGACGCTTGTCTACCAATGGGACATCAAAAACTATTCTCAAATTTCAATTCCGAGAAGTTGGTCAAAGTTGAAACTCGATCGTGCGTTTTCGCTAGAATTGGGCTTAAAGGGGGAGAAAATAGCTTGAAACGTCATGAAAGTTTGTGTGGACGCTTGTCTACCAATGGGACATCCAAAACTATTCTCAAATTTCAATTCCGAGAAGTTGGTCAAAGTTGAAACTCGACCGTATGTTTTCGGTTAGAGGAGAAAATAGCTTGGAACGTCACGAAAGTTGGTGTGGATGCTTGTCTACCAATGGGACATCCAAAGCTATTCTCAAATTTCAATTCCAAGAAATTGGTCAATGTCGAAATGCCACCATGCATTTTTCTCTACACTTGGGATTAAACTGTGTGAAATTAGTTCGTAAAATCACGAAAGTTGTAGTGCGCACATGTCAACAACTGTGACATCCAAATCTATTCTCAAATTTAAATTGTGAGAAGTTGGTCAAAGTTGAAAATCGACCGTGCGTTTTCCGTAGACTTGTGCTTAAAGGGTGTGAAATTAGTTCAGAACGTCACGAACGTTGGCGTACGCACTTGTCTACCAACGGGACATCCAAATCTATGCTCAATTTTCAATTCCGGGAATTTGGTCAAAGTCGAAACTCGATCGTGCATTTTCCCTAAAATGGGATGAAAATAGCTCGGAATGTCACGAAAGTTGGTGTGGACGCTTGTCTACCAATGGGACATCCAAATCTATTCTCAAAATTAAATTCCGAGAGGTTGGTCAAAGTTGAAACTCGATCGTGCGTTTTCGCTAGACTTGGGCTTAAAGGGGGCGAAAATAGCTCGAAACGTCACGAAAGTTGGTGTGGACGCCTGTCTACCAATGGGACATCCAAAACTATTCTCAAATTTCAATTCCGAGAAGTTGGTCAAAGTTGAAACTCGATCGTGCGTTTTCGCTACACTTGGGCTTAAAGGGGGAGAAAATAGCTCAGAACGTCACGAAAGTTGGCGTGGAGGCCCGTCTACCAATGTCACATCCAAATCTATTCTCAAATTTATATTCCGAGAAGTTGGTCAAAGTTGAAAATCGACAGTGCATTTTCGCTAGACTTGGGCTTAAAGGGTGAGAAAATATCTTGGAATGTCACGAAAGTTGGCGTGCGCATTTGTCTACCAATGGGACATCCAAATCTATGGTCAATTTTTAATTCCGAGAGGTTGGTCAAATTTGAAACTCGATCGTGCGTTTTCCCTAGACTTGGGCTTAAAGGGGGAGAAAATAGCTCGGAACGTCACGAAAGTTGGTCAAAGTTGAAAATTGACCGTGCATTATCCATAGACTTGGGCTTAAACGGTGTGAAATTAGTTCGGAACGTCACAAACATTGGCGTGCGCACTTGTCTACCAACGGGACATCCAAATCTATGCTCAATTTTCAATTCCAGAAATTTGGTCAAAGTCAAAACTCGATCGTGCATTTTCCCTAAATGGGATGAAAATAGCTCGGAATGTCACGAACGTTGGTGTGGACGCTTGTCTACCAATGGGACATCCAAATCTATTCTCAAAATTAAATTCCGAGAGGTTGGTCAAAGTTGAAACTGGATCGTGCGTTTTCGCTAGACTTGGGCTTAAAGGGGGAGAAAATAGCCCGGAACGTCACGAAAGATGGTGTGGACGCCTGTCTACCAATGGGACATCCAAATCTATTCTCAAAATTAAATTCCGAGAAGTTGGTCAAATTCGAAACTCGACCGTGCGTTTTCGCTAGATTTAGGCTTAAAGAGTGAGAAAATAGCTCGGAACATCACGAAAGTTTGCGTGCGCATTTGTCTACCAACGGGACATCCAAATCTATGCTCAATTTTCAATTCCGAGAAGTTGGTCAAATTCAAAACTCGACCGTGCGTTTTCGCTAGGCTTGGGCTTAAAGGGGGAGAAAATAGCTCGGAATGTCACGAAATTTGTTGTGGACGCTTGTCTACCAGTGGGACATCCAAAACTATTCTCAAATTTCAATTAAGAGAAGTTAATCAAAGTTGAAGCTCGATCGTGCGTTTTCGATAGACTTGGGCTTAAAGGGTGAGAAAATAGCTCGGAACGTCACGAAAGTTGGCGTGGACGCTCGTCTACCAAGTGTGACATCCAAAACTATTGTCAAATTTCAATTCAGAGAAGTTGGTCAAAGTCGAAACTCGATCATGCATTTTCGCTAGACGTGGGCTTAAAGGGTGGGAAAATAGCTCCGAACGTCACGAAAGTTGGCGTGCGTACTTGTCTACCAACGGCACATCCAAATCTATTCTCTTATTTCAATTCCGAGAAGTTGGTCAAAGTTGAAATGCCACCATGCATTTTCGCTAGACTTGA
Source organism: Larix kaempferi (assembly GCA_027924585.1). NCBI lineage: Eukaryota > Viridiplantae > Streptophyta > Pinopsida > Pinales > Pinaceae > Larix > Larix kaempferi. The sequence continues at coordinate 47,181 of BSBM01003580.1, forward strand.
GCTTAAAGGGTGTTACATTAGCTCGTAATGTGACGAAAGTAGTTGTGCGCGAATGTCTACAAATGGGACATCCAAATCTATGCTCAATTTTCAATTCCGAGAAGTTGGTGAAAGTCGTAACTCGACCGTACGTTTTCGCTACACTTGGGTTTAAAGGGGGATAAAATGGCTCGGAACGTCACGAAAGTTGGCGTGGACGCTCGTCTACCAATGTGACATCCAAATCTATTCTCAAATTTATATTCCGAGAAGTTGGTCAAAGTTGAAAATCGACCGTGCATTTTCGCTAGACATGGGCTTAAAGGGTGAGAAAATAGCTCGGAATGTCACGAAAGTTGGCGTGCGCATTTGTCTACCAACGGGACATCCAAATCTATGCTCAATTTTCAATTCCGAGAAGTTGGTCAAATTCGAAACTCGACCTTGCGTTTTCGCTAGACTTAGGCTTAAAGGGTGAGAAAACAGCTCGGAACGTCAGGAAAGTTGGCGTGCGCATTTGTCTACCAACGAGACATCCAAATCTATGCTCAATTTTCAATTCTGAGAAGTTGGTCGAATTTGAAACTCGACCGTTGCGTTTTCGCTAGACTTGGCCTTAAAGGGGGATAAAATAGCTCGGAACGTCACGAAAGTTGGTGTGGACGCTTGTCTACCAATGGGACATCCAAAACTATTCTCAAATTTTAATTCTGAGAAGTTGGTCAAAGTTGAAACTCGATCGAGCGTTTTCGCTAGACTTGGGCTTAAAGGGGGAGAAAATAGCTCGAAACGTCACGAAAGTTGGTGTGGACGCTTGTCTACCAATGGGACATCCAAAACTATTCTCAAATTTCAATTCCGAGAAGTTGGTCAAAGTTGAAACTCGATCATGCGTTTTCGCTACACGTGGGCTTAAAGGGGGAGAAAATAGCTCAGAACGTCACGAAAGTTGGCGTGGACGCCCGTCTACCAATGTGACATCCAAATCTATTCTCAAATTTATATTCCGAGAAGTTGGTCAAAGTTGAAAATCGACAGTGCATTTTCGCTAGACTTGGGCTTAAAGGGTGGGAAAATATCTTGGAATGTCACGAAAGTTGGCGTGCGCATTTGTCTACCAATGGGACATCCAAATCTATGGTCAATTTTTAATTCCGAGAGGTTGGTCAAAGTTGAAACTCGATCGTGCGTTTTCCCTAGACTTGGGCTTAAAGGGGGAGAAAATAGCTCGGAACATCACGAAAGTTGGTCAAAGTTGAAAATCGACCGTTGCATTTTTCCATAGACTTGGGCTTAAACGGTGTGAAATTAGTTCGGAACGTCACAAACATTGGCGTGCGCACTTGTCTACCAACGGGACATCCAAATCTATGCTCAATTTTCAATTCCGGGAATTTGGTCAAAGTCAAAACTCGATCGTGCATTTTCCCTAAATGGGATGAAAATAGCTCGGAATGTCACGAACGTTGGTGTGGACGCTTGTCTACCAATGGGACATCCAAATCTATTCTCAAAATTAAATTCCGAGAGGTTGGTCAAAGTTGAAACTCGATCGTGCGTTTTCGCTAGACTTGGGCTTAAAGGGGGAGAAAATAGCCCGGAACGTCACGAAAGTTGGTGTGGACGCCTGTCTACCAATGGGACATCCAAATCTATTCTCAAAATTAAATTCCGAGAGGTTGGTCAAAGTTGAAACTCGATCGTGCGTTTTCGCTAGACTTGGGCTTAAAGGGGGAGGAAAATAGCTCGGAACGTCACGAAAGTTGGTGTGGACGCCTGCCTACCAATGGGACATCCAAATCTATTCTCAAAATTAAATTCCGAGAGGTTGGTCAAAGTTGAAACTCGATCGTGCGTTTTCGCTAGACTTGGGCTTAAAGGGGGAGAAAATAGCTCGGAACGTCACGAAAGTTGGTATGGACGCCTGTCTACCAATGGGACATCCAAAACTATTCTCAAATTTCAATTCCGAGAAGTCGGTCAAAGTTGAAACTCGATCGTGCGTTTTCGCTAGACTTGGGCTTAAAGGGTGTGAAAATAGCTCGGAACGTCACGAAAGTTGGCGTGCGCATTTTTCTACCAACGGGACATCCAAATCTATGCTCCATTTTTAATTCCGAGAAGTTGGTCAAATTCGAAACTCGACCGTGCGTTTTCGCTAGACTTAGGCTTAAAGAGTGAGAAAATAGCTCGGAACATCACGAAAGTTTGCGTGCGCATTTGTCTACCAACGGGACATCCAAATCTATGCTCAATTTTCAATTCCGAGAAGTTGGTCAAATTCAAAACTCGACCGTGCATTTTCGCTAGGCTTGGGCTTAAAGGGGGAGAAAATAGCTTGGAATGTCACGAAAGTTGGTGTGGACGCTTGTCTACCAGTGGGACATCCAAAACTATTCTCAAATTTCAATTAAGAGAAGTTAATCAAAGTTGAAGCTCGATCGTACGTTTTCGATGGACTTGGGCTTAACGGGTGAGAAAATAGCTCGGAACGTCACGAAAGTTGGCGTGGACGCTCGTCTACCAATGTGACATCCAAAACTATTGAAAAATTTCAATTCAGAGAAGTTGGTCAAAGTCGAAACTCGATCGTGCATTTTCGCTAGACGTGGGCTTAAAGGGTGGGAAAATAGCTCCCGAACGTCACGAAAGTTGGCGTGTGTACTTGTCTACCAACGGCACATCCAAATCTATTCTCTTATTTCAATTCCGAGAAGTTGGTCAAAGTTGAAATGCCACCATGCGTTTTCGCTAGACTTGAGCTTAAAGGGTGTTACATTAGCTCGTAATGTGACGAAAGTAGTTGTGCGCGAATGTCTACAAATGGGACATCCAAATCTATGCTCAATTTTCAATTCCGAGAAGTTGGTGAAAGTCGTAACTCGACCGTACGTTTTCGCTACACTTGGGCTTAAAGGGGGAGAAAATAGCTCGGAACGTCACGAAAGTTGGCGTGGACGCTCGTCTACCAATGTGACATCCAAATCTATTCTCAAATTTATATTCCGAGAAGTTGGTCAAAGTTGAAAATCGACCGTGCATTTTAGCTAGACATGGGCTTAAAGGGTGAGAAAATAGCTCGGAATGTCACGAAAGTTGGCGTGCGCATTTGTCTACCAACGGGACATCCAAATCTATGCTCAATTTTTAATTCCGAGAAGTTGGTCAAATTCGAAACTCGACCTTGCGTTTTCGCTAGACTTAGGCTTAAAGGGTGAGAAAACAGCTCGGAACGTCAGGAAAGTTGGCGTGCGCATTTGTCTACCAACGAGACATCCAAATCTACGCTCAATTTTCAATTATGAGAAGTTGGTCGAATTTGAAACTCGACCGTGCGTTTTCGCTAGACTTGGCGTTAAAGGGGATAAAATAGCTCGGAACGTCACGAAAGTTGGTGTGGACGCTTGTCTACCAATGGGACATCCAAAACTATTCTCAAATTTCAATTCCGAGAAGTTGGTCAAAGTTGAAACTCGATCGAGCGTTTTCGCTAGACTTGGGCTTAAAGGGTGTGAAAATAGATCGGAACGTCACGAAAGTTGGTGTGGACGCTTGTCTACCAATGGGACATGCAAAACTATTCTCAAATTTCAATTCCGAGAAGTTGGTCAAACTTGAAACTCGATCGTGCGTTTTCGCTAGACTTGGGCTTAAAGGGGGAGAAAATAGCTCGGAATGTCACGAAAGTTGGCGTGCGCATTTGTCTACCAACGGGACATCCAAATCTATGCTCAATTTTTAATTCCGAGAAGTTGGTCGTTTTCGCTAGACTTGGGCTTAAATGGGGAGAAAATAGCTCGGAACGTCACGAAAGTTGGTGTGGACGCTTGTCTACCAATGGGACATTCAAAACTATTCTCAAATTTCAATTCCGAGAAGTTGGTCAAAGTTGAAACTCGATCGTGCGTTTTCGCTAGACCTGGGCTTAAAGGGTGTGAAAATAGCTCGGAACGTCACGAAAGTTGGCGTGCGCATTTGTCTACCAACGGGACATCCAAATCTATGTCAATTTTTAATTCCGAGAAGTTGGTCAAATTCGAAACTCGATCGTGCGTTTTCGCTAGACTTAGGCTTAAGAAGTGAGAAAATAGCTCGGAACATCACGAAAGTTTGCGTGCGCATTTGTCTACCAATGGGACATCCAAATCTATGCTCAATTTTCAATTCCGAGAAGTTGGTCAAATTCGAAACTCGACCGTGCGTTTTCGCTAGGCTTGGGCTTAAAGGGGGAGAAAATAGCTCAGAATGTCACGAAAGTTGGTGTGGACACTTGTCTACCAGTGGGACATCCAAAACTATTCTCAAATTTCAATTAAGAGAAGTTAATCAAAGTTGAAACTCGATCGTGCATTTTCGCTAGACTTGGGCTTAAAGGGTGAGAAAATAGCTCGGAACGTCACGAAAGTTGGCGTGGACGCTCGTCTACCAATGTGACATCCAAAACTATTGTAAAATTTCAATTCAGAGAAGTTGGTCAAAGTCGAAACTCGATCGTGCATTTTCGCTAGACGTGGGCTTAAAGGGTGGGGAAAATAGCTCCGAACGTCACGAAAGTTGGCGTGTGTACTTGTCTACCAACGGGACATCCAAATCTATTCTCTTATTTCAATTCCGAGAAGTTGGTCAAAGTGGAAATGCCACCATGCGTTTTCGCTAGACTTGAGCTTAAAGGGTGTTACATTAGCTCGTAATGTGACGAAAGTAGTTGTGCGCGAATGTCTACAAATGGGACATCCAAATTTATGCTCAATTTTCAATTCCGAGAAGTTGGTGAAAGTCGTAACTCGACCGTACGTTTTCGCTACACTTGGGCTTAAAGGGGGAGAAAATAGCTCGGAACGTCACGAAAGTTGGCGTGGACGCTCGTCTACCAATGTGACATCCAAATCTATTCTCAAATTTATATTCCGAGAAGTTGGTCAAAGTTGAAAATCGACCGTGCATTTTCGCTAGACATGGGCTTAAAGGGTGAGAAAATAGCTGGGAATGTCACGAAAGTTGGCGTGCGCATTTGTCTACCAACGGGACATCCAAATCTATTCTCATATTTCAATTCCGAAAAGTTGGTCAAATTCGAAACTTGACCGTGTGTTTTCGCTAGACTTAGGCTTAAAGGGCGAGAAAATAGCTCGGAACGTCACGAAAGTTGGTGTGCGCATTTGTTTACCAATAGGACATCCAAATCTATGCTCAATTTTCAATTCCGCGAAGTTGGTCAAATTTGAAACTCGACCGTGCGTTTTCGCTCGACTTGAGCTTAAAGGGTGTGAAATTAGCTCGTATTGTGACGAAAGTTGGCGTGCGCATTTGTCTACCAACGGGACATCCAAATCTATGCTCAATT
>BSBM01003581.1:0-67547 GCA_027924585.1 Larix kaempferi
GTTGTCCAACTTACATTACTAAAGTAGGCATCTAAAGGCTGGCGCCTTCCTAGCAATGCTGGCAGTCTAAATTCATCAATCGTAAATCCGCCGGGTGAATCCATAAAGTCAAGATAAGAGGTATTCCGGGCGATAGCCCAGGCTGTAAATAAAATAAATAAACTAAGATAATAGAATATTACGTATATAGAGGGTAACAAAGCTGATGTGTGGAAAGGGGTGTGCAGTGGATAAAGTGGTAGTGGGGCAAGGGATAACTAACGTAGGGGGTAAGGGATCTATCCATCCATCCGGTGCTGTGCTTATAAGAGAAGGTCTAAGCAGTGGGTGGCTCCTAAGGGATTAATTAAGTAAGTGTTATAGGTCAGGTAATTAAGGTGGGTAAAGAGTTTGTGTGGAACCAAAGGGTTTTTATTCTGGCTACCCTCCCTCGTAATCCTGGCTTCATCAATGGGTTGGGACTCCATCTCCTAGGGTGAAGCGGTAAGTGAAAGTCTGGTAGAACAGGTGGATAACTACGAGGTTCAGGCATTAAAGGTAGGTATATTTCTAACCAGTGGGTTCAAATGGATGAATCGTATTGATAAGACTCGGCCGAACCAGAAGGTAATATGTGATACCTAGAAGTTAATACGCGGTACCAAGAATAATAAGGTAGGTTAAAGAATAAATATCCTAGTGCTGTATCCCCGCCCCGATTCCTGGCTAAAGCAAGAGGTTATAAGAAACAGTTCAGTAAAGGTCTAGTCAGTAGTTTCATCCGATCCCGGGTCTATAGCTGTACTTCCTAAGTATTCATTCAGGAAGTGTGATAGGGCTAGAAGGTCTAGTTGTTCAGGTGGGTAGGTGGGGGAAGTACATGTCTGAATCGAACCAAAACATTGCTTGAGGGGGACGGACGGGTACCTTATAAAAATATCTATATAATGAATATCCTGAATATACTAATTAGACGTTTCCCCGCCGCCATGCACATGCTACAAAGAGTGCTCGGCTAATAAATTATAGATAGGCGATATTATTCTGGGGCCTCTCTTGTAAGCAAAAGAGCCTTATAGATAGGCGATATTATTCTGGGGCCTTTCCTGTAAAAGAGTGTTTTCCTTCAAGCAAGTGTTCTTCCTGATAGCTCTTTTTTTCCTTACTGTATAGCTGGCGGGCTGGATAGCTCTCTATCTTTTCCAGGCGGCAGGATGGCCATTTGGTTAAAATATTACTGCTTGGGCTCGGGTTGGGCCCTGTATTTCTTCCCCTAAAATATTGGGTATTGTATGGAAATATTATCACCTTATCCGTGCTAGGTAAAATTTTTATGGTGCACGCGCGTCTATAATCAATCATCACAACCTGGTCTAAAAGCCTTAATATACGAAATAATAACCTTTAACGTAACGTAAGATAAGGAAAAGTACCTCACCTTAACCTTCACGAAGTCATAACTCCTTAACTAAACTACCTTGTAGATAGAGAGGGTTCCCTAAACTACCTGAGGGTTACCTCACCTAAACATCAAAGGGAATGACGACCTAAGCATCAAGGACCTGATGATAAAGAAGTTTGGTCATGGCTCAGAAAGCTTCGATCGGGAAAGGTTAGCTTCTATAATTTTCCCTTATGAAGCTAAGAAAGTAATTATAAGAGATATTTCTTTTCCGGGGTAGTAAGGGTCTTTGGCTAATAATCTAGTAAACTCATAGGCAGGCTATGTAAAGAATTGATCTTCCGGTGTCTTCTATTTCTTATATCTCTAGTTACCGACACGAGTCATTGGCGGGAAGCCAAGTATCTTAAACCAAGGCCATGAAAAGCTTCAGAACCCATTAAAAGCCTTATATATGAGATATATAGGGCAAGAACCTGGACCGTCCCAGCACACCACTCCATAGAAAAGAAACCCTTAGGTAACGAAGAAGTAAACCTTCTATCTCCTTATCAACCTGGTACCTTACCTTTAGCCAGTCAGTACCTTCCCTTCGCTTACCTTATAATGATTGTTGCTCCAGTGCTATGACGAGATTGAAATTGCATTATAGGACGCGCAAATGGCTTATTAAACCGCTTTGAAATCTACATGCCTTCTAGCTTAATTAAGGCTTTTCCGGGCATAACCAGTTGAAGGAGTATTACCAGATTGCCAGCCTCAGTACCAATAGCCTTTCCACCATTTGAACCAGCCTATTCATTCCTAGCAGTTGGATTAGCAGAACCTGAAGTCCCATCAGTTGATGAACCAGGAGCCCCAGTCTTATCAGTTGAACCAGTTGGTTCAGTCAATTAAGCTGTTGGTTAAGCAGTATAGGTGGTAAAAGTACCAGGTTAAGTAACGTAAGCCGCACCTCCATTCCCTTATTTTTTCTTCCTACACTAAGGTGGTTATCTGGCTAAAGGCCCAGCTTTGCATAGATTTTTCTAGATACGATAACGAGTCATTAAGTAAATTAAGCAATCAGTAAGCTCTAGGTCTCCCCCTCTCCCCTGGGCTGACTATAGAAGATGTTGGTGGAAGTACACGTGATCAATCATAATCTGTGAGGCAAATCAATCAATAAATAAAGCTTTGTAAAGTCTTTTCCATCTTTTAGTCTTCATAGGGAAGGTACAACCAAATATTATATTACACTCACAAATGCTCGCCAGAAGAGCTTAAATAAAGACTGAGCAAAGGAGCTTAAGTAAATGTTGAAAACCGTCTCAATGGTTCTTTTAGCACATGTTTATTGCTACCTATCACAGCTCTTTGGGCGCTATCCCATCAATATTATCCTCGGTAAATACGTTAATAAAGCAAAAAAGAATATGTAAGTCATCCTCCCATAGAATGCCTACCTTGGAAAAAACTTTATTAGGCAAAAAGAAAATATATAAATAGGTAATGTGAAGATGGCTTAAGGTGACCTAACAATATAGACCTTCATAAGAGGGTGAAATTAATTGGTCCTGAATTTACGCTTGCGAAGAAGAGTGCAATTGGTCCTTATTTAACGACGATGCTTTAAAGTGACCTTACGATTAGCCCTCTGTAGGTAAAGCAGGCCCTTACGCATAAAAGTATTCACCCTGAATAAAGGTTCCTTATACCAATCAAAAATGTATGTTATGTTTTTCCTCACCTGCCTCACTTGACGGTCTAGCCTTACGGTCTAGCCTTACCGGTCCAGCTCAGTATAGGTATAATCACGAGGAAACTCAATTAACCAACCAGTAAGCCTTTGGTCGTCGTCTCTCCCCTGACCTATGCAAGATGCCTAGACTATGAAGGATGTTGGTGGAAATACACGGGATCACTCGAAGAAGGAATGGTACAAGTACATGATCACTCAACACTTGTGAAGCTAATAAATAAATAAAGCTTTGTCGAGCCCCTATCTGTATGTTATGTTGGTTTCAAAGAAAAGATTCCTGCTCTTTCAATCCCCGCCTGAACCTACCTGCTTGACGATCCAGCTTTTTATGAAGCATTTGAAAGCAAGCTTAGGAGGCGCTCGCTTTTAGAAAGGTTATTACCACTTAAAGGGTATAGTCTACTGTAGCCTACTTATGTGAAGGGTGATTAAATACTTAACCTTCGACCTTTGATCTGCCTGGCTTTAAATTAGAATAGAAAAGATATGGAAGTCATCTTCAAATGGTATGCTGATAAATGAAATAAAAATGAACCTTACCTTTCAATGCAATCTTACTAGCCCTAGACTTAAAGAATGCTCTAATAAACCCTAGTGCCTTAAGACAAAGAGATATAAAGTACAAAGAAAATTGAACAAGATAAAAAGATAGACTAGCACTCCTCTTACATCTCTAACCCAAGTGTAAAGAAGAAGAAACACAAGTGCATTATTATAATGACTCTATCCTTCCTCTATTTAGATGAGAGCTAAGGGAGGTCTACAATAAAAAGTGGACCTTGTCCACATAAGTAGGTCCACATACGTGAAGCGTGCTCTACTCCAAGTGACACATTTAAAGCTCCAAGGCGACGACGATCAACAAGTAAGGCTCCAAGGCATGAGCGCTACTCCCCAAGGTCAAAACGCTCCTCCTCCAAGGCTCTCCAAAGCTCCAATGCATTTCCAAGGTCATGTGCCTCCTGGGACCACCGCCCTTTCAAGTTGTATACGTGGCTTACAGACAGAACAGCTGCAACCTCCATTTTATTCTATCAAGCATTCGATTCTGACAGAGGAAATCTATCAAGCATTCTATTTTTACAGGACAGGTTGAAACTATTCGGTTCTGACAACAGGCAATCCATAAAGCATTTTATTCAGGCGGGGAAACCACCACCTTCTAAGTTTTATGTGCATCTTGAACTGCTGGGAACTACCTTCTTTGTCCTGAATCGCTTTACTGGCTTTTAATCACACTTTTATTTACATAATTTTTTGAAACTCATCTGTTGTTTTAAACAACCGGTACGAACTTAATGCATGTCGTTTACCACCGGTTTAGCATACCCAACAATTATTTATTTTTACCATACACAATTGGTAACCCATTTAACAAAGGCAATTAATAAAAGCTTACAAAAGCTAACGCACCTTATAGCAGCATATAACACAGCTTACATTTAGATTTTGTGTACCGGCACTATACATACATAAAAGCTAGGAACACCGTACAACACAGCTGGACATTTAGTATTTCGTGTACCGGCACAGACAGAGCTGGTAACAGCTTACACTACTGCTAAACACTCCCTTTCAATTTTTATCACAGCTACACTTTGAAAGATCTGGGAACAGAAACAGCATTGGTAACCTCTTGTTTTTCATAAATTTGCTGTCCTGCTAAGGCGTTACCTTCTACCGCTTATTAAACATGCTAAGGCCCTATAGCTTAAATGCCTTCCACTCTATAAACCAAATTAATAAAGTAGCATTCTAAAAGAGCAACATCTCTTAATCTGAAAGAGGCAGCAGAGGGAGTTACAGAAAAACGGACTAGGTCTTAGCTACGGTCACGACACGGCATAGTGAAAAGAATAGCTCCCCCAACTAAAGAAAAAATCCCACCTCAATGGTCACCACTAGAGGCATAGAACATCACACCATGGTAACGGCCCATAGCAAATGTAAGGGCGGCCACCCCCGTATCAACCGTGATGGACACCATAGTAATTGGTTAGAGGCATATCAGTGTTCGCTGGACCCAACGACAAAAGAGATATTCCTTCCCTATGTTATTCCCTAGTAAGTAAGTTATCCCTTAGGTTGTTCTACCCTAGTAGGTTATTCTTCCATAGGTAGTAGGTTCTTGCCTAGCCTAGCAAGTAGTGGGTTCTCTCCTAGCATAGCTAGTGATGGGGCTAGTTATACAAGTGCTGCTGCTTGCTATAGATCTGGATCTTTGGTTCAATAACAAAGGGTGAGGTACGTGAAGTGACTCGCCTGACCTCTATTATTAATATGTAATTATGCTAAAGCATCTTTCAGTGACTCGCCCAATCTCATAGTAGTGTTTCTGCTCAGCAAACTGCAATGGTTTTCTGTAGGGTGCGCAAGCAAGCTTGACCAAAGGGGAGAGAACAATTTACCAGATAATAAGGCCTGGTTCTTAGAAGAGAAATTGTAACCCCATAGGCCAGGAAAGAGACAGTGAAAGTAAAAGGCCAATTTGCCAGCCCCCCCGTCCTCTTTTTATTGGGCCCATACCCCAAAGGAAGAGAACCAGCTCGTATCCTCGCTTTCACTTTTGCACTATAAAAATTACCAGGTCAAACCAAAGTCAAGAATGAACTGCGTGCGACGAACTGCGATGGGTTTACAGAAGGAAATATGTGATCTTATTTAGGGAATGGCTTTATTAGCGCCGACACTTGTTTTTATCATTTCCTTTCCCGGCGCTGCTATTTATTGGTGTGACAACTGGTAAACCCACCATAGGTTGGTCCCACCCAGTCCTATATATACTTACTTCTTTATCTGGCCAGATAATATAGAATAGGGTTGGCTCCTTTATTTCCCTTACTGAGGCTTTAGGAAGTCTTTATTTAAGTAATAAAGCTGCTCCTTTATGTCCTATGTAGTAAATCAATATGAAACTAGTTGGACTAGTTAAAGTAACCAGTCTGTGTAACACGTCATGCCAGTAAGACCTGCATCAGACTACACGATAATTGTCCTATTATGATAACTGTAGTACGGTGGGCTATCCCGCTTCAGCTTCAGCTCGCGCTCGATTCCGCTCATATATTAGTTGTTTTCGGACCAGACTCAAAGCAAGTATCCTCCCAGTCTAGTTTCTTGGTGTTGTTTCTATGGAGGACAAGTTAAAGGCTATATGCCATGCTCATATGATTATATAAAACATGGGGAATTATACGAGGTTCAAATCTTCGTTCCATCTTGTTTTGTTGATCTGGAATTAATTGTTCAACGATCGAGATATTGTGCATCATATATAGTTCTTGGGGGTTGTTGTTTATCTGAGCAAGTGAAAATTATCTATGTGATATTGTATATATGGATGCATCATATAACGGATAACGGACTGAACGGGAAAGCCTGCAGCAAGGTGTCGTCCCCCACTGCGTCCTTACGAACGGACTCAGAAGAGTAACGTGGTACCTCAATAATAAAGGAACGGGAGAACTCACTCCCCAAGGTAGGCTGGCTCTCCCGAGGTGGTGCTACCAAGGTGGGAAACCAAGTAAATAGGGCTTTATTCATAGGGCTTTATTCATAGGAATTGCTTTTTTCTTTGGATGAAACTACATTGCCATTGGATTCTTATTATCATAGTTTTTCACATTACAGGTTAAACTTATCTATGCAATGCTAATATATAACTAGATAGCACAGGTACTAGCGCTTAGTGATTGGTTAAATTGGAAAGAAAAAAGCCTTTGGATACAAACACTACCTATGGTTACTTACACCAACAACATGGGAGTTGAAATTGCAGTTGTACAACTTTACAACAACGGGGGGCCTCCTATCATGGCTCAATGGGCAAGTCTCTCCACTATTAGCTAATGTTCAGAGGAAATGGGCATGAAGACGACAGACAAAATCATCCGATGATAATACATAGATGTATCCAACATGATCTTAACTCATTTAAGTATAACAACGATCACCATAATCCATCAAGTATAACAACGATTACCAAAAAATCTAGAGCCAGTGTAACAACAAAAGTTAACACACGACATTTAACACTACAATCATATTCTTTTGTTCACAGATAAACAAGGTAAGTTTAACTTAGATATGCATCATTGTCATATGAAAGACTAACTAGGTTACAATGAAAACAATGTGGAACTGTCATACAACCTTGGGATTTCACCTTTCACCTGTATTTCACCTTTCTTTGATTGAATTGAGTGTGCACCACATATAGCAGAGGCAGATGTTGTTCCGGTTTGGATGGAACTTAGCACATGATAAAACCTTTGTTCTGGACATGGATGAAAACAACCTATAGCAACTTCTTCACTGGAGCTAGAGAATGGAAATTATTACAAGGGAGCTTATAGAGCTTTGTCCCCCGGTAGTATCGGTGCATGCAGGTTGTAAACCTTGCCGGTGCTGCTTGCTGGTGGTAGCCTTTTCATGGATTGTGAACGAACGGGGGTATGCACGGCTGCTCTCCCTGTGGACTTTTTCCATTGGCTTGTAGCCCCTACTTTTGTGTGTGGCACCTCCCTGGATTATGGTGAAATGAAGAACCTGCTCTTTTTAAACGGTTTTGTCAAGTAGGAACAACTTCTCTATGCGATTCTAGGTGATATAGTGATAACTTAGATATGTCAGTATCCTATTGATGTTGATGAGCTTATTTAGAAAGACCTGATAAGGCCCTGTTAGTGGGTCCCTCCCCCCACTACATGCGCAGGAACGTCACTCCCCATCATCCGGGTGATAATAGTATATTCGAACTCCCGTATGATTGAACTAACTACCCTATATAGTGGTGGAAGCAGGGATAACTATAGGGAGGATATGCTCTGGTTGTGAGAGTGGTGTCTCTCTAGTAGTAGTCCCCCAGAATCCCCATGCAAGTAGAACAACGATTCCCAACCATAATCCATGCAAGTGTAAAAACACAATGTAACAATGCCTAATGAGAGAGAAAAGGTTTTTTATTTCAATACGGTACAAACCCTACACGAACACATGGATTCAACGGTTAAGGAGGAAAACCTATATTGTGTTATTGTTGGAACATTACAAGTGCAACGACTAGATGCCATGCTCCTCCTCGTATATTGCTGATCCACTTCCGCTTTTCAACTTGCATTCTTGTCTGGGGAGCTCCTTATTAATACCTAGTCCTGCTGCTGGTTGTTGGGTCTGGAGCAGGGGATAACTCTCAGAAAGTTCTATGCAACTTAAGAATCCCCGTAATTTTAACAGCTTTTCATTTTCCCTTATATGGGTCGGGTCAAATCTGTGAGATTTTCAGAGGTTGGGTGGGAATATATAAATAAAGTAAAATAGAGTGTTCGCTCGTATTTCGCTCACCCTAAATAAAATAGAATCTTCCCCTAACAACAAGTGTCAGCGCTAATCCAGCCATACCCTTCCTGAGATTGCATCTTCCCTTAAGGATCTTTTACGGCTATTGGCTATCTTAGATCGGTTGATCCAGCCATCGAAGAACTATAAGCACCCTTACAGGTCCAGATCGATAGCTTGTTCAAAGGCATAGCCCATTGTTCTTGGGAGTGATGCAGAAGCGATAGAGGCAGATTAAGATCCAGAGCCTGTTGATTCACCGCTATCCAAGTAAGTTCGAGAGCTATTCCGCCCAACGTATCTTCCTGGTCGATAGGCATAGCCTGTTGAGTCGGTTCCCACCAAAAACAAAGGTAGCTAGAGCGAAGCTAGGGGCTAGAGTAGGAGTACCAACACTCCCTATTAGACTAGCATTTCCCCAGCATCCTTGTACGTTCCAGCTTTGTTTTGCCTGGCATATCTCGTAGTGGAGCCCCTCGATCCTACTAGGGTGATCCAGTTGCCAGTGATCCGGTTTACCTAATTACATAGCTTCTATATCCAGAGTTGGTTGGAGTCCCTGCATCCGAGCCAGCAGCATCATAAAAGCCATAAACAGAGACAGAGGCAGTTGAAGCACCTGTTGAAGAATCAGATCCAGTAATTTCACCTTGCCCTCCAAACACTTATTTCTTATTTTCCTTTTGTCTTTGAGTTCGTTTCCTAGGGGGTGCATATGGCTCGGGGCTGCGTGAATGCTGATGCTTTAATAGATCAATTTTAGTTTCAAAATAGAGAACCAATTAGGCAATTGCCTTTTTAAGGGGGTTATATGTAAGGGGAGCCTTTTCAAACATGATAAATTTCTTGTTGAGGCTAGCTGCTAGATAAGTTAGGATGTTTAGACCAACTGCGATAGCTATATTGAGGTAAAATGTGCGTTTATTCCTTCCCCTCCTTTAGTAAAAAAACTACCTGTCTCCCCAAGAAGCCCCTGTTTCTCAGAGTCTACCATCATCTTTTTATGATGCCCTGGCACTATATAATTCTATTAGATTGCCATTAGTTTCAGCACCATCTTATAGTCAAGGAGATTCTAAAGGGCATTCAAAGCTGGTAATCGCTAAGAATGCTCTCTCACCCTTTAGCATAGTTCGATTTGAGAGAGGTTCGGCGAATCAAAGAAATATATTTCGAACAGCTATTATTTAAGGGGCTAGATCACTAGCTGAGCCAATTCTGTGAATCTTATTGGCAATGCTGCCCCATTATTATTTTATGTAAGGTGAAAGTGAAGAAGGGCCCAATTCTTTCTTGAAAAGGGAGATAATAGGCCCACTTATAATAGGGAATATAGCAAAAAATGTTTGAAACCCTAATTTGCCAATAATCCAGCCACCGACAATTCAATTTGCAAATAAGCCAAGCAAATAAGCCAATAGAGTCAATGTGCTGTGCGCAGAGGATCGACGCAGAGGATCAAAGAGTTATCCCAATATAAATAAGCTAGCTCAACTTGAAGGGGTGGGGAGCAACAAAGCAACAAATTGGAGGCAACAACAAATGAGGAGTCGAGGAGTCCCATCCCAAAGTGTGTTCTTCAAATAAGCCCAGCTCGAAGGTGAAAGCACAAAATGATTATGGGCAACCCGATGTAACAATCCTAATAAGATCAGATCGGGTATGGGGCAAGTTATCTGGACCAATGGGAGGGAATAAAAAAAAACGAAGATCGGATCATACCAACCAGTCTCTAACTTCTTTTTTCCCCCCTGCTGTTTAGCTAGTCAATTCTAATCTATCTATAGTTTTTTAGTTTTTAACGAGGTTACTGACGGACGAGTTCATGTTGCCTCTGAACAACAGGTTCATGCTGTTCTGCGAGTTCGGGCGGGTGATATCTAATTGGGTCTTTCCTCGGTTGAGAAAGAATAGGAATATTTATAGAGAACAGGGCAGTAAAGCCAGGCCATTCATTAGGGCGACTGTACCCAACGGTCAGATAAATCCAATCCAACTGTCTTATGCCCTGTTTGCCCTTTCTTTTGTTTGCAATAAAAGACATCTGCCTGGCATCTAATTTATTATTAGGGTAATTAGCATAGATACTTGCAAAACGTTACGAAACGCACTTGACCGGTGCATAGCCGGAATGTAGGTTGAGTCAAAAGCCTATATGACCGACTGCTGTTTTGTGTTTCATTATCCGCGGATTATCCTTGGTATTTATTGATCTTACTGTACGCCACAGGGTTCTGTCAGCGATTTAGTAGCCCAATGGAACCTTACATGGGTCGAGTTCAGCCCAACTGTGTTTCGTACATAGCCAGGTGTCACGTAGCTGTGAGGTGTGTATACGTAGTAGCCAGTGTGTGTACCGTAGCCAGTGAGTTTAAACGCTAGCCGTGTGAGTGAGTTCAGCAGCAGTAATTCAACGTAGCCCTTTTTGTTACCAACTGGTGTCAATGTTACCAACTATGGTGTCACGTAGCCATGTTTTCTCCCGAGACTGTACCCCAACGTTGTGGGAGTTGTCACGACTGTCCAATTCTTTATGTAATTAGTGAAAAGCACAGCATCTTACCTACAGCTGTATTACGTAGCCTGATGCATGGTAAACGTACTGGTAGAGCAATAGCTATAGCAAGACTTTGCATGCTGAGAGTTATTATCTGCGGATAAGGGTTCTATGACTGCTAAGAGGGTTGGAGGTCAAATGCACAATGATGGGTTGGTTACCTATGGGTCAACAAATGGGCAGCCAGGGGGAATTGCTCTTATAGTTATGAATCCATATAGCCATACCAGGTCAGAAAAAAGTAGGAGTATATTTAAGATGATCTGATCCGGAAAGTTACGCTTGCGAAACGTAGATACAAACTAGTAGACTTATTATATGCCCTTTTTCAACTTATTCCTATTTTGCTTGAGTAAGTGAGTATGTAAAGCTTGGTAGCTAAGTAGAGTAGCCGTTGGAAGGTAACAGCTTAGTAACACCACTTCAAGCAGAGTGAGATAGTTTATAACGAAGGCACCTTTTTCAAGCCGGGTGAACTAACGGAGCGATTATTATAACATGTTATAACATGATAGCCATCTGAGTAACACCTTTAAAGGTCAACCCTAACTGTCATGCTATTGTACTGTTATAGTAAAAAATTCATTCTTTGTATTACTGATAGCCATATGAAAAGTGAAGTGCTCTCTCTTTCGGGGTCGAGTCCTTTGGGCCCTCTTCCAATCGAACTGGTCCAATCTTATTCAAGCGGGTCCGGGCATTCAAACGATGTCCGATCTCGCATCATATCCCAACCGGACACGGGTTCACTCCAAATGATCTTCCTTCTCTCCCCTTCCCTCTTTAGCAGCCGATCAACGCCGGTTCACACACATATTCCATTCCAAATGATATTCCTTTTATTTCTAGCAGAGCGGGCTTCGAACCTTCAATCTTTCTAAGCGGGGCTTATTGGTGTCTCTCTTCCCCTGATAATATAATAGAAGAGCTTCTAATATAATATAGGGGGGGCGGTTCTGTCGGTTCATCCCTATCTGTAGCATCAGTCTCTGCTTCTACTACTCTATTAATCTTATCCAATGGTAAAATTACCTTCCTTCTGCCATTCCGAAATATAAGAGCTTTCTTGTCTGAGCAAACTGTGCCTCTCATGGCATAAATCCATGGTCTCCCAAATAGTACCTTATATGCATCGCTAGGTAGTTTTTATACTTCAAATGTTACCCATTTATGTGAGCAATGCCCCTACTTCCTGGTGGCAAGCACTTGATCCTGCACTACCACCTACGCGCACCTACTCAAGTACAGGAAAAGCACTTTCCTTGCGTGAAAGCCCAACCCTATCTTTATAGCCGCCAGCCGGGCTTACTGTTATATAACTGGGAATAAAGAAATGGATTAGTAGTGCTTCTCGCTTGCCGAGACCCATCTAGGGTAGGCATAGATAAGTGTCAAACATTTATTTGATTTCTCAATTGGGATAGCCATCTCGCCCACTCGTTATGGGCCAGAGGGTATGCTAAAGGGTTGGAACTAGCGGTCAAAGCGAATTGGTTTACTTTACTTCCCCTTATTAATTAGTTAGTGCCTAAAGCCTAAACATGAAATTGTTGGTCTCACATGCATTAAATGGTTAACGGTCCGGAGTATAAGCCTTGCCCGAACTAACTCTTCCTTTAGTAAGCCTTCCCCAACCTTAAATAATAATAGTAGGGGAGTTCATGCCTTCCATTCTCAGTCTAGAGAATCTAACCATATGGTAGGTATGGGTAGGGACCAGCTGCTGCTATGCCTGCCAGTGAAGATATATTGCCATAGCGCCTTTTTCAAAAGATTTAAGGCTGGGTTTTGGATTAGGAGGCAGTTTAGTTTGAAAATCATATATGTGGAGTAGTTTACCATTTACATTATTAGTTAACGCCGACTAACTACTCTCTGTTTTTAATGTGTTATCTTTCCATTAAATAATATTTATAGGCCTAGCCAGTTCCATAAAAACACTTAGCCACCATCCAACTCAACATCAACCCAAATACGGTGGGGCAGCAGCTGAGGAGTTCGAAAGACAGTAGTGAGCCCTATGATTTACTTGAGGGATAAAGCGAGCGTATTTATAATCCATCATCCCATAAAGTATTTGATTTCGAGCCGTGGTCCGTCTAATATAATATAATACTTCAGGAGGCTTTGGTTGACTATAAAGCATTGGGCTAAGTCATTTGAGTGAGTACGCATGGTAGGCGGGCAAGGGAGGGGCTCCATTCATTCATATAATTTATGTCACTGAGGGAATCGTAAAATAGAGAGGGCCCTGTATCCTCCTAGACCGGAGCAAGTGGCTGCTGAAATGCTCGATTGGATGCCGCCACACATTTTCTAGCATATGATCTTTGGGGATCAGGCTGGTAACTCTATGGCTTATAAGGCTGGAAACTCTATACAGCGTAAGTTTTATAGTGTGGGCATTGGTGAGCTGGTGTGGGCTGGTATGGGCACTGTCCATAAAGGAGGAGGGCTCGTCCGACAGGGGCCAAAGATAATAAGTAAACCACCCATAGGTCTGTGGCTCCCCTAACATTAGGGGTGGAGGAGACTTGCCAACAATAAGGAGGCTTGCGGACTTACTCTCCTGTGGGCGCCGGTTTATTACCTGTTTAGCCTGTTTTATAGTGGTAAGGGCGGTAAGTAAGGGGCGGGGCACGTTGTTGAGTCTGCCCGCAGAAGTACATTGGTGTAAATTGGCAGAAGTACATTCCTCGTTTTCAATTCCTCTCCCTTAATGATCGAGCGGCTACGCACCTCGTTGTTTAATTCATGTTTAATTCATTGGCTACACAGAAGTTGTGGGAGGCTACACTCGAACGCTCCAGCTCACGGACGTTCTAAAGCAGCTAAAGAAGTAGCTTTTTACGTAGCTTCAGTAGGGCCATTAAAAAAACCTATTGTTGGTACGTAGCTCTCTCTTGTGCGGTACGTAGTCAAGTGAGGTGGCCGCCAAGGAATGGAAAATTATCCTCTGTAAACCTGGCCTCGGGAAGGTCCAAAGAAGACTTTCTTATGACGGCTACTTTACAACTTTAGATTTACAAACTATGCTGCGGTTCATAAGTGAATTTCCTGTGCTTGCGCATCCTCTAGGATCTTATAGTCTCCGCTACCGGGGTAGTACTCACTCTGGCGGCCACTTGACCGGTCTCAGGATTGGGGGCTCTCACTACTACTTATACTTATATAATGAAGGTTAAGCTTCCTAAGGGGTCTCGCAAAGGAACATGACGTCTATGATTTCGTTTATAAGGTGTCGTAGTAGGCACATAATAAGGAAGATAAATTTGATTTGAAAAAGCGTGTTCTGGGAGCTACATCGAAACGAATCTACATAAGCAACATTGATCGATCAATTCCGTGCGTGAGTAAGTATATTAACCAAGAAAAGGTAGGTGCAGCAGCGAGGTTTAAAGGTCCAAGAAGTCCAGACAGGATGAACTAATCCCACCCGATTCTGTTTTTGAAAGTGTACCTTAGGTCTCTCAGGTAAATGCCACTTCAATTTGACTTTTACCACTTTGCGAGGTCTGAAGAATTACATAAATAAAGGCCATTCCTCCAATACTCTTCCAGATGATGTGTGCAGTGGAATTGTAGGGAAATGAGGGAGATCGTGATTATACCTTTACTCGCAGAAAGGATCACAGAGGTGTAGGCAAGGAAGAAAGCAGCTAGAGAGGTTGCAGATCGAGATCTGATAGCCCAGGTTTACCCGAAAGCAATTTATCCATCAGTAGCAAAGACATAGACCACGGATTCACCACTGGCATAGCAAACCAGATAAGCGGCACCTTTTTTTTACTAAGTTTTAGCATAACCACCAACGGGAGGAGAGGTTACCCCTTTTGACTCCGTTTATGACCGTGTGAGAGCAAAGCTAAGTGCAAAGGTAGGAGAAGCACCACCAATTTCAAAAGCATCCTAACCAGTTTTAGTTCCACTTGCATCTCTTACAGTTCGATAGCCAGAGTAAAAAGCAGCTAAGATAGCACTAGCGGCATCCCTTGTTAAAGCAGCAGGAGCTTCATATCCATACCTCCGTTTATACAGTACCAGTAAATGCGCCTTTAGATCTTGTTTTTTATTCATCAGTAGTAAAGACAGGAGCAGAGCAAGCAAAGGCAAAGGCAGAGCCTGTTACTAAAGCAAGGAAATACAGGTGCAGTAGTTTAAGTGCCATATATGGATACAGATCGAGCAGCTCTATATCGAGTTGATTAAGCAAGCCGAAGCAGATTGGGCGTTAGCGTCTTTACCTATATAAGGGGGGTCCTCGCCCCTAAAGTATTTGTTCCTATAGGTTAATAGGGCAATTTCCGCCCCAGGTATTATCTGAACTTCGTTCTCAGGTCCCCCGCATGATGGCCTATCTGGATCAGCCGGGCCCACACGCATTCTAAATTATGGAATCTTTGTTATCATGGAGTCAAGTAGGACAGCAAGGATGGATGGTGCCGGTACGAAGTCGCGAACTCTACAGTTATATCTAAGAAAGGACGAGGATCTCAAGAATAGCCGAGCCAAGCCAATAAAAGAATGGTCTTGCTGGATGAGATGGTTGGATGGATCTTAGGGTGAGGGATAACTTGCATTCAAAGGGTTTATGAGGGTGAGAGAGAGCAATTCATTCAGCGATTTATTTAAGCCCTCCAGAGATAATACTCCGGACTCACCCCATACAATTTGATTATCACTGAACCCCTGATTCCCCACGCTACAGTTACGAACCACCCATAGACTTTCACCCTGATAGAGTAGTATGGTAAATTTTCCTCTGATAACCTGGCCTTGCAGGTAAATTCTAATTTGACTTATTGGGTGGGGGGGCCACCACTTCCTCTTTATTATCCATACATGGGCAAAAGTGGATACCTCATGCTTATGCTCCTTAAGACCATTATATAGAGTAAGAGAGCTTATATACAGGTTTATATGAAAGCGCAGTTGCAATATATTAAATCAAAGAGAATAAGTTTCCATCCACTGCAACCCGCTCGCATAATTGCATATAGAAAGAAGATAAGGCAACTCAGATAGAGACTCACAGAGAATCAAATTGAATCCATAGAGAAATATGTCATAAATATGCAACCTGACTCGCTAGCATAATCGCAAAATAAGGAAGGATCGCTCGCCTGACATAAGGTTTATCGCCGGAAACTTATATGATAAATAAAATTTAGCCATAGAAGGGTGTGGAGAGCGAGGAAGGAATAATTGAGACTGCTATAACTATATTGGCAGGAGCAGAAAAGGTATAACCTTGTCGTATACGGCTGGTAAGGAAATCATTCTCTCTCTGGCTTTACTATCTATTGCGTCAGGGTTAAAGGCAAGAATCTATTTTTTTGACTGAAGGCCCCCTCATATCGGGCTAGAACACATTTCCCCACACCTCCTCAAATAGGTCTTAAGAGCGTGAAAATGTATGTCTGAGGAGAAATATAATGCGCCCCACCTCTGGGGTCTATCTATCCGGCGATTTAGAGGCTATAACCATGGGGTCGAGCACCTCATATAAATTGGGATTTTCATCTATATATGTATGCACCTTAAAAAGTTTTTATTAGTAATGATTAGTATAAACTCTATTACTGGTACTAGCTAGATGATGGGATGTGTGATGATGGGATACTAGTTTCAGTCATTCTTTCACGATGAAGCTTTATTTGAGAGATTAGTGATGACTAGCTTTCATCCATCCATGCAATGACGATATTTGCTGAATTATAATTCATGATGGTTGATCGCACAAGGTAAAGATAGGCGTCCCGAGAGGAGGCGTGCTGGAAGACACAGGGCAACAGCCTTGTAGTGGTGAACCTTGTCTCCCCATCCACAAATAGTTTACATCCAACCAGTCTTGTATAACCTTATCACCTAGTAGAACTTATTACCTATTGTGTATCGTCCATATGATGAGTTTTGCTTTATCATCCATAATATTATAAGTTATAGTACCTTTGTACATATAGTACATATAGTTGTTTTATGTACGTATAGTTGCTTTATTGCTCATCCCATCCCATAGTAGTCGTTATAGTACTTGAGACCGGCCCATACCATTTGTACCATCCCATCTTTATAATATAAAATGTACCTTCATCTATACCTTCCTAGCCCGCCTATACCAGCCGTTACATCCTAGCCGTTACATCCTAGCCCCTCCTAGCCGTTACATATCATACATTAATCAATTTTTTACCAAACCTGTAGTAGTGTTTATCTATTAGCTCATACCGAGTGTGTAGCCCATCTTATTATTGATATATAATCCCATATGATTTGAGCTACCTAGATATCTATGCTATATATATATTACGTTCTAGTGAATGCTATATTTGCTATTATTGAAACTCTCTCTTGCGTATATTTAGTATATTTATATTTACTTATTAGTTATTGGAGGCAGAGCATATTCCGTAACCTGCATTCTTATTGGTCTAGTTATTTAATTGGATTCTGTCTGGTTAGTGCTTTCTTTTTATTATTATTTGTCTGCTTATGATTGGTCCGATCTGATTGGGGTTGTTCCCATTGGTCCAGATGATTGGTCCATACCCACTGGTTTCACCTTCGAGCTGGCTTATCATACCCAGTGCCCCTTTCAACTTTGAGCTGGCTTCAACAAACAACTCAACAACTCCAACTCAACAACTTTTTGACCATTATTGCGCTCATTAGGCGGGTTAGCAGTTATTAAACTTATTTTCGCTAGTGGGTGAACTCTGGTTAACTTATTGTTGCATTCATAAACTCTGGTTAATTTATTAGCTCATCGGGTTAACTCTTTGAGATTCATTTGTTACTTTGGTCCCACCCCGGAAAGAACGCTGTTTGAGCTCGCTTATTTGAGAAACAACTTTTGGTGAGGTGGTTAATGGGCTTGGCACATTCTTTGTTTTTGCATTCTTTGTTTGGTTAGACAAATGAGCAGGCGTACACGTTTCATTTCTTTTCTTTTTCTTTTTTGTTTTGTTTTTCAGGGCAGGCATGGCATTTACTTAATGGGCAGGACTGGGCTGCTCGGCGGCATGGCACGGCACCGCATGGCATGATGGGTGGGTGAGCAGGAAAAAAAGGGTCATCAGATCGGAAATGGCATAGGCAGAACAAACAGGGAGGGAGGGATGATGGGCTTACAGGGCTAGTGGAGGCGGACACGGGAGTCTCCCAATAAATAAGAAATATCTCATTTCAACGAGTCATCCCACCCACTCGGATCGTTGAACCTAGTTTATCCATATAATAGAACTAGGAATAGTTTCACATCCAACTAATATCCCATATGATGGCAGTATCGTCCATATAATTAGAGATTGATCGTCCCATATTATTTATGAAAGGAAGGAACATCCAACTAGCGAATGAATTCTCGTATCGCGTTGAACCACCTAGTCTCCCATCCAACCAGTTGCAATATGATTATGAAAATATCGGCATGATTGAAAAAACATTGGCATCGGCATCGGTATCGGCATGATTGATTGAAACATTGGTCAAGTCCCAGATGAGGATGAATTGTGATAATCCCAGAGATAAGCCCAGACAAGTCAATGGTGATACTTTCAGAATCAATAATCCCAGAATCCCATATTATGGAATGGTTGCGATATTACGTATAATGAATTATCGTGATATGATTAATTATCGTCATATCGTAACCACCTAGTCGTCTTCCAACCTGGGCGATATCTTCCAACCTGGTCGAGATTATGAATGAAATATCGGCATTAATTGGAATCATATCTCGGGCATGCATGAATGATCGGCCAAGTAACAGATGATGGCCAAGTAAACAGATGCTAGTCCCAGATGCTAGTAGTCCCAGATGAATGATGAATGCTAGCTAGTACCGGCTACCCACCCTTATGATTGATTAAAAAAAAGCTAGTACCCCCCATCATCACATCTCATCACCATCATCTAGCTAGCTAATAGAGCTATAGTTCTTACTAATAAACTGTTTCAGGTGCATTATATAGAGATTATATTAATAAGGAGGAAATGGTCTTTATTTACCCATTAACTGCCATTTACCCATACTTATAACTACCTATACTTATAGCTGCATTGCATTCTGGATCACTAGCCTGAATTTATATACCTCTTGATCAGCAACATTAAGGAGAAGAATATACACCTGACAATTTGTTTTAAGTTACAAACTTTTAAGTGGACAAACCACAGATTTGAAATTAATCATATCTAGGCCCTCTCCCTTTAGGTCGAGCACTCCGTCCCTTCAAATTCACTTTAATATACCAGACATCCCCCAGTCGATCCATATACATATCTTTTAACGTTCTTCAAACACATATAAAGATAATTTCAATTTGAGGATCCATTTATAATCTAGGTTTGTCTTCTGGTATTAAGGTAGAAGGTCCGCGCCTCCTCCGCACATTATGGCAAAGCTATTTTCCACCCACCCCTAACTTATACGGGTAAACACGACTCTAGATAGGGTCCGCCCCTCTCCAATTCATTTTGGATAAAGAACCTATAGGCCCGGTCTCCCACCGTACCCTTGCAAAAAAAGGTGTTAGTAACTCCTCACCCGTCAACGTCTGCCTCTGTCTTCTCTCGGGTCATGGTTCAAGTGGAGTAAAGTAAATGATAGCTCTATGCAAATAGAGAGGATTTGATGCTTCTTCGAGAGCTCCGCATTCAGGCCTGGAACTACTTATATTAGTATTAGATTTGATAGGAGCTTTGTAGAATGCGAACCTATATCCCACAACCCACCTTATATAGAAAAAGTGCTTTGCGAAGAAATGACCGAACTGAACCGAATAAATAGATACTGGCTGACGTGGGGCTGGGGGACCGGAACTAATAAATAATTCTGCGCCCCGGCTGGAAAGAATAAGTTGCTGGGTGGGACTGCAATGATAGAGAAAGACTGGCCTTTATGAGCACACTAAAAGTAGGAGACCCCTGATAGGTTAAGTAGTATCCATCAAAAATGATATCGGAGATAGAATAAAGAGTCATCTGAACAGTGACCCATGGTACCTTCAGGCTAAGGCTGTGTTGGATAAAGGAAACTACATAGTCACTAGGTTTACTAAGTGGTACTCACAAGGTGTGAAAGGGTATCATAGTAGGTTAAGGTGTATATCCTCTTCTGATAGAAGACCATGCAAGGTATACTCAACATTACCGGGTTTTAACAGGCTGGGATGTAGGGTCCACTATAGCTTTTCCTTTCTTAAGCATAAGGGTGACCACTCACTTAGGTTTTGGGCTCATTTGGGTAGTTTAAGGAGTGGAAGCTAGGAGCGAGACAATAGATGCATTTACTAAGGTGAGTGATGTAGCAATTGGGATGCCAGTGTCGGGAAGTATATTAGAGGGAATAATGGTTGGTGAGGATGTTGGTTAAATCCTAAGCAATAAGGGGGGATATGTTGAGGGAGTTACACTTGCATAGTAGGGATGGTACTTATCCATTCACTTTCAATAGGTAGGATGGAAAAAACTCATATAGGTTAGGGTTACCAAGAATAATGTAGACCTTTACTTTCAAGGTAAACTGAACCTACTAGAATAGGGTGGAGGGAATCACATGCATATGATGGATTCAAGGATGACCAAGCAACAGGTTATCAGAGAGGTCTTTGTTTATGACAAAGAAAGGTACTAGAAGGATTAACGGATCCACATGTCTGGCGCCATCATTGTTGATCCTCTAGGAAGAATCTCATGGGAGTAATACCCTTAACAAGTATATTTGGTAACCTGCATATCATTATTAGTGTCACTACGGTTGATAAGACTCTTATATAACACTACATTGAGGCTAAAATCATAGTATACAAGATAACACTTTAATAGACATGGGCCAACCTAGCACTTAATGAGGATAGGGGGATTATGGGTGACCCAAAGTGCAAGATCATTTAGAAGAGTGTGGGGGTCAAAGATATAGTACCCCAATATAGATGGGATAATGGATAGAGGTTTAATCCTATTCTATCCCCCTTGAGTAAAATGTCCCATTAAGTGAGACTACATAATGAGAGTGGAAGAAGGAATTGGAGGTCAAGCCTCTAAGAATAAAGTAGGGAGAGAGTCAAAGTGCTTTATAAAGGGGTATCTTAAAGAGGGAGAGAGATGAATTAGCTATAGTAAAGAGATATTTTTACGTGTGTTGGCAAAGTCCTATACGAAGGAGTAAGACTTAGCAAAACGACTAGGTTGGGCTAGGTTCCTAATAGCCTGGGCCACAGGAATTAATAAAGAAGCTGCAATTTCATTGGAAGGTGTACCTATTGTGGTAGTAGGTGGGGTAGTGGTCGAGATCATAGTTGGATCAGATGGCACATGGGAAAATCATGGGTTAGAATAGGAAGTAGGACTAGTAGTGGCTTGTCTAAGCGTCATCATATTAACATCCAAATGGTATACTTTTTACAGTAACCCTACGGGCCTCTTATTATTGGCCCTAAAGAGGAAGAAGGGGATTGAGGTACTAAAGAGATTATAGCACTGAAGGAAGATGAAGCGGGATTATGAAATATTCCTAGCCTATTATTTTGTAGCTGTGATAAAGTTATAGTCTAGGTGCTTCCTAACTATTACTAGAGCTTCCTATACAAGAAACACTCATAAAGGATATAGCTAATAAGGTTATTCAAAGTGTCAAAAATTGATGGCTGAAAAACCACATAAAGATAAGGAGAAGAAATAACATTGGCTATCTGCTCAGGTCAAAAGGATTTGAAAACAAATCATGGGTGACATCACCTAAAGGTTTAGGCCTGGGACCAACAAAGATATATGAGGTCAGAGGCCTAAGGAGAGGAACTGTACTAGATGAAGGTCCCTAAAAGGAGAAGACATTTATGTACTTAAGGTAGGGTTTTTTTTGTGGGCTTTAATTTAGTGATAGTAGTATTCACATGTAAGGGTTGGCCAAAGGTCACCTTAGGGATAATCAGGTTTTGAGCATGATGTATCAAAGTCTTACCCTTTCTTTTTTTATTGATCCACCTCACCCCATGCCTATGGCTATGGATATGATTTAGAACTTAACCTTGCGTGGGGATTTTTATATTTTATTTCTTTCAAGTTTGATATTTTTATACGTTATATCTTGCACCTTAGCCGCAGCATAAGGTAAAACCCTCTAGTGCGAACAGCCTTTGCAGGATAAGAATAGCCGCCCGAAGAACAGGTGCAGTAGGGTAGGAATGCCTAGCCACCTTATCAGTAGCGGGGCCCTCCCTTAGCTAATGGAACCGCCATTCAATCTTTATATGGAAAAGAAGCAAAGTCAGTTGACTCCACACCCTACGTAGTAGCAGATCCCGTGGCAGTTAGGTTACCAAGTAGTTTACTTCGTTGACTCGGAAGCAATTGAAATCCCACTAGTGGTCTGAAAGGGAAATTGAAGGGGTGGAGCGGTTGCCTATCGAGCCAAAGAAGAGGCTCGAAGAGGTTATCACTGGTTAATTTACCAGTCGCAAACTAAGTCAGTAAATACACATTACTTACACTAAACCTACCTAGACATATACACCTACCACCTCAACATAACAAGGAAATACAGGGAGGGACGCAGCCAGGATATAACAAATGGAGCCGAGCCAGGACACATAAATCTAGCTTACCTACTACAGCTTACACTAGCTTACTTAGAGAAATACAATACAAGGGCAAACACAAGAGCCATTCAACAAGCAATGAACAGCAATCAATAAACCAATTCACTCAGCAGGCAAACATAGGACAACAAACACAGGAACAACAACCCGAAGACAGAACCCCAGAAACCGGCTTGGCTTCAATCTTCGGCTCCAGACCATTTAGTCTTTCTTTGGAACAGGGGAAAAGCAGCAGGACAACCCATGAAGACATTAGAACTGCCACACAGAACCACCACTGGATACACTTACTGCTGCTTGCTTAACCACCCTTATATACTTACGAAACACATCTCCGTGATAAAGATGGGGTGGTTACTGTAGCCTCAGTAGCAGGTCCATATCCAGTTGTTGATCCACCTGTCTCTGGGAATTACGATTCTCCGAGCCCTTTCGGATCTCCGTCGGAGGAACGGAGCAACTTATTATAAATAGCCACGCTATAAAGGGCCAACTGACTGCCTTCTCTTCTCTCTAAACAGCCAAGCAAGTGGTGGGAGTTTGAATGAAAAAGAATCACTGTATAACAATCACAAAAAGTGAATCCTGAGTAACAAAGCTCGGCGAATCGGATGCTTTTACTACCATGGCTGCCTTGGCAAACTTAGTTGTTGTACTGGTTTGAACGGCTCAACTGCTTTCTGACCCTGGCCTTGAAGTGGCAATTTCAGTACAGAAAGGTGGCATGGTATATATAAGATATGGGTAGTGAGAGAAGGGCCTTGTGGCAGGGGGAGAGGGAGCGATACTGTTGTCGTAGATGACTCGTCCTGAGCTTGATTGATATAGGCTCACTAGAACCTGACTGGGGACCTTACTAAACTGGGAAAGCAGACCAGGACCGCTTACTGCCCGGGGCTGGGTTTACCGGTAAGGACCCCTATTTATTCCCCTCAAAGCCTGAGCTCGAGACCTTTCCCTTCCTTCTCAATAAGGGCAGGATACTTTTAGGTAGGGCATGCATTCATTTAGGCACTCCGTGGCTAGGGAGAGGGGGTTTAGGAGCCTCAAAGGTATTTCTATTTCATTTATGGGTCGCTTTCCTAACGTGACGAGAATGGGTTGAGTCCAAGAGTTAATTAGGGTAGCCCACCCTTGGACCCTCTCTTTAGAAATGTAACTACCTCTACTCACTGATTCTACTTACCGAACCTACAAGCAATCACACCAAGCATTCTCACATGCTATGCGATCCCGCCAAGCAAGCTATCTCACATGCCAAGACCCATTCTCGCTCATTACTCGCCTACCCCCATTCACGCAAGCTAACGAACCTGCCAAGCTATCTCACACTGCTACTACTCACAATGATTAATATTTCCAATACCGATGATTAACCAATACTGATTACCACTGCTACTGATTAACCACCACTACTTATAAACCTTATAACCACTACTTACAAGCCTACCACTACTACTACTATTCAAACTCCTACTGCTACTACTCACACACACACACAAACTACTAATATAGTTACTCGTAGCGTCTATAGGAAGGAATTATCGGAAGTCATTCTTCCTTTGAAGGCTTCCAACCTTTTTACTTGTTGCTTGGACTAGATGAGCTGCGTTGTCCGCCTACGACTTCTCTTGCATTCGCTTCGCGGGGATGGCCCTGACCCTTATTGGGCTCAGGCTAGCTGGTATAGTTGGGATAGCTAGCTTGGGATTGCTGACTGGTGGGGCGGTAAGGTGATGGCACCAGGAAGGAGGGCAGGACAGATAGCTTAGAAGGGAAGGAGTAAATCCTCTAGTTCGGGGGGAGGTCATATAGCTTCTCAGGTGTTTCTCAAGTTATTTTATTTTATTTCCTTGCTAGCAGTTACATTTCGCCCTATAAAGTCACAGGTAAGGAACCTTCTCGCTACGGGAAAGGGATAACCCTTCGCGCTTTGAGGTACTACGTCGCTTGACCAAAGCCCCCCACCAATAAGTAATAGGGGGCCCTAAAACAAATAGAGGGTGGCATATAAATGTGACCGGTAAACTGATTTAATAGTAGGACCCTAGGCTACGGGTAAGGCCGCCGTAAGAAAGAATAATAAGAATGGCTGAAAGGTTCATTTCAGAGGTTTCTACCGGAACTTGCCTAAGCTTCTTACCTATAATGATGTGTTCTTGCTTCACTTTCGATGAAGTGGTCTCGTATTAGACCACGTTTCACTATTTCATTTTCCACCTTACAGGCCCAATCTTGCCCTTCATACCCTTCATAGGCCACTTTGGCTTCCTGAATTTCCCACTTTGACGGGGTGGGGTCCGGTGTTTGTGAGGCGAGAGGTGAGGTGAGAGGGGGGAGGTACGAACCGCAACAGGTGGTAGAGGGCGAAGGAACAACTACCTTGAGACACCCGGCCCCTAAGATTGAGTAACTCAGGAGAGCAGCTATCTATGGGCAGTTCTCAATCGAGAAGAGATCATCGTCGGATGGATCGATTTCCTCCTTCAGTCTCCTACCTCGCTTGCCTTTACTAGGGGGAACTTGCAGAAGCAAAGCGTCCGTGGTGTACTCGCTGTGTTGGTGAACATGGGGAACAAGATCTATCTCGTTATCGTGTCAACATGGGAGAAAAAAAACCTATCCCGTATCGTGTCAACATGGGAGAAAAAAACCTATATATCGTTCGGTGGATCGATGGGGCTATCGGGTAAGGTGGCCTTCCTTGTCCTCTTATCTTCTCTTTCTTAACGATAACATCTTAGACGGATGAACTTAAACAACCCCTTAATATAAATAATTAATTCAAACCTAGATGGAACCATAACAGCATTGGGGATATTTCCGAGGGGCACTCTATATAAGTCTCGCGCTATGAGCCCCCCCGAGACTCATTCATTCTTATCAAGGCACCCAGGATGAGGGATAAGAAGGAACCTCCATAAAGCCATACCCATACAAGGACAAGCGGACCACCACCAAACAAAGTATCCAGGTAAAAGGTTGTATTGGGGTAATCCACAATCTATTGGCTTCTGGGTAATAAACTATTTAAGGGTATTCAGATGTTTCCAGGCCATTCTAGAGCGCTGCTGGTAAGGTAGTAAAGGGGTACTCTTTTTCAAATTGAAATTGAAAGGTCATAAATTGTTCAGGTAATACTTCTTTTAGCATACCACTAATCCGGGTAAGGTAGGTAATCCGGGGGTTCACTCCAGGTCATGAGAAGGTGGCTCTAAGGCCCTCATATTGGGCAAACATTTCTCGACACTTCCTTAAATGATGTTCCAGAGCGTTCCAATGCATGTAGGAGCCTCTAAAGGTACAATCTGCTTTCCGGGTCTCTAAACGGCGATTTTATCATTATAACATGGCCCTGACATAAAACCAATTGGCTTCCTAGAGCGTTCAAAGGCATGTTTCCGGATAAAAAGGTATATAGTTTCGGACGGTATCTCAAAGGCAATTTTGAGGCAATTTTGAGGCAATTTTGAGGCTATAACATTGGTGGGTGACATAGCTACTTTAACTTTACTTCAGTGAATAATATTTGAAATAAATAACGTATAAAATAGAAACACTATCTAAATATTCTATCCAAGGTATGTTCTGTATTAACTAAACTCTACTTAAATATAAAAAGATATATTGGGCAAAATATCTCAGTTTAATCACGTTCTAACAAGTCTTACTTAACTAAAGCAACTATAACGTATATAGAACAAGCAATAGTCCTATGGTATATATATAACTATACTAATAATATGAGATGGTGGCACGATATGGGACGGATGATATGGGCTGATGATATGGGCTGATGATATGGGCTATGGTACATATATTCTGGGACGGGTATTATGGGCTGTTACGTGTAAGCTGTTACGTATGATCTGGAAGTTGTAGGCTGTTACGTATGATCTGGTACGGATGGTATGAAACAGATAGGCTGTTACGTATGGTTTGGGACGGTCTCTCAAGTACTCTAAAAAATAGAATATGGGATGGGACGAGCAAACAACAAAAACAACAACGTATATATAACTATAAATACACCATAATGGGACTATCCCAACTAGGGGAGGTCAACTAGGTGGATACAATTTGGATGATCGACTATGTTTTTCGACTGGGACTAATCAACTAGGTTAACTAGGGAAGGTATACCAGATCGTCGATACAATTTGTATGATAGAATAGGTTCAACGATACTAGTGGGATGGTAAACTATTTGGAGGGTAAACTAGGTTCATCGAGACTAGGCTGTAGGTTCACCGAGACTAGGCAATTCTATCCCCAGGGTGCTTCACCAGTGAATAAGCTTGTGTTAATTTAGCAAGATTGTTTAACCGAGACGGTTCTATCCCCAGTATGCTTCACCAGTGAATCCGATGCTTCACCAGTGCCTCAATGCTCTACCAGTGACTTGCTGTTCTATCACCTGTATGCAATCACAAATAATAAAGCTTGTGAGCCTGCTGCCTGCGCCCTGCCGTCCCATCGCCCTGTCCTGCCCATGATGCCATTTTATCCGATCCGATGGCCCTGCTTGTCCTGCCATTGAACGAAACCAATCCATTGCAACTCTACCAATGAATTAACCATGTATCCTTGGGAATAAAATAACACCCTAATGTTGTTCAAGCGGGGATATCCACAACAAGCTCTAAATAAAGCTCTAATAAACGTATAAATAAAAAGCTCCAACGTTATGCTTGTGTACGTCGTTGCCCTTGAGGCCCTACCCATGCGATGTGCCATGTCATGCCATCATAAAATCCATCCCTGTTTTTTGCGTTGCTTCCTTTTATGATGTATCTTTTTTTTTTTAAATTAACCAGAGGTAATAAGGTAATAAATTCGGACGTGTGTGCAGTGATTCACCAACCCAAGAATGTATCGGGACCAACCCCAAGGCTCCCTAAAATATCTAGAATGGGAATAACCCCAATGATTTGATGTTATCCCTCAAATCCAGAATGAACAAATCCAGGGAATTATGACAAATGTGCTTTCCCTTTCGGACGGAGTGTTGGTTCTCCAAATTAGAAAGCTCGGGTGGGTAAAAAAGCAAAGCAAATTCCGGCAATTCTGCCAATGTGCCAGCCCAATGGTCGAGTTCGAGTTAAGGGGGGTCGTGCCTCGGACCTCAAATAAATGCGGGTTTTATATAGAAAAAACAGCATTTGATAAGCTTTTTAAAAGATTCGAACCGACATGGCTTTTGGATCTTGCTTTAGGGCATGGCAAGGGCCGGGACTCTTTCTTCTTAAACTACCCCACAATTATTACCAAAACTTGCTGCTCATGGAATATACTTTTAATAGCTGAAGCTCCTAACCTGCCGTCCGCGCTCCCTCGTTATCCTGCCCCCTGTCTTTAGTGGAAGGAACAACCATGCATGAAATCAGCTATTTGGCCTAAGCAAAATGAAAGTTCGAAAACCCAATGGAGCCAAATGCCTCCGACCCTGTCCAAACCAAGTTGTATTTTTATAAAGCGCGTTTCAGAAGGGTTTTCAAATCGACCGGAACTACCTCCAAAGACCCAACAAGCTTTTTGCATAATTTACTTTTAATTTAAACCTCACCGCTAATTGCGCGCCCTCGTTCTTTTGCCTCTTTGAATCGAACAACCCGGCCCCTAAGTAACCAGTATGTTTTTTATTATGCTTTTCAAAATATGACTCCCACAGTTTTTGGTGGTGTCCTGCGGAGCCCGGGCCCGCTTTAGAATGTATATCTGCTGCGCCCCTCACTCTTATTATTAAACATCCTCGTAGCAGCTATCCTCGCCTTACACCCTTTACCTTACCCTTACTTCAGTGCATGTTACCTGTTCTACCAGAACCTTTACTTACTATCTGCTCTTAACAACCCATTGATGAAGCCAGGAATATGAATAGGACGGCCATGCTATACTATGTACCCCCTACCTTCCCTTGTTTCCAACCCACCCATCTGCAAGAACTAGACCTGCCTGCTCTATACACTTGCTTCATTAATTGCTCTTAGGAGGTACTGCTATTAGAACAACCCTTATCTTCTCAGGACCAGATCGGATCAACTTGACCCAGACTTGATCACTGCCTTCACCCTAGGAAATTGATGAGTGCTGCCTGTCCTTACCCATGCTTAAGCCAGGAATCCTTGTAGGGAAGGAAGTAAACTACTAGTTGGAAAAGATAAGAGATTGAAAGAGCTTGTTTCTTCTGCACTAAGTGGTGCTAAGGCTTATGCATTTTTGTTAAGGCTTTTTCACTACTGCTAGAACTAAGATTGAACTATTCATTGCACCAAACAACGGAACTTAGTTTCATAGTTTTATTAGTGATAGTTAATGTGAAGGCTTCGCCGGCATTCCGTTGAGCTAAAGCTTACCATGTGCTCCGGCTGAACTACAAACTTAAAGCGTCGTCTGGTGGCTACACGGAGGCGAGAGTGAAGCAGCCCAATATTCGTGAAAGAGCTACTACCCACTCAAAGGAGAAGTGCTTGCTTCCTGAATATTAACCAACTCACCACATGTTCCAATTTATTGCATAGAGGGAGGCACGGAGTGGTTCAGAGCCTACATAATTATTGTAAGTTGGACAGCTCTGTTGGTGGTATCGATCGTCAGATAGGAACTATACCCCTATGGTATGGATTCTGCCAGAACTGATAAGACACGGACGGCTGGTCGAGTAGAGGGTGGGTGCTTTCTATTTAGCTTATATTGTTTAACTGCCCTAGATAGTTTTAGAATACAAAGCCGGAACTGATGAGAAGACATGGCTGGATGGTTGGGGATGGTTCAGTAGTCCATAGGTAGGTGTTTTCCCTTTAAGCAGAGATCGTTGAGCTGACCATTCATTTGGTGCTGCTTCTAAGAGAAGGCGGTTCATGGGTTGGGCAGCATTCTATCCATTGTCCTAGGGTGTAATACATTATAAAGGGGTAAGGTTAAGCTTGGATCATCTGATCCGGCTAAGATACGTAGCAGTCCGATTCACTAAGTGCATATTCATTCCTCAAGCAAGTGTTATAGGTCAAACAGGGTTACGGCATTAAAGGTGAGTTCTATTCCTAGCCGGTGGTGAAAATGTATGGAATCATATAATAAGGCTCTGGCCGAACCATAAGTTAATACGTGAGACCCAGCAGATTAATGATGTCAAGCACGTTGTGATTTGAAAAACAATTAAATAAAGGCAAATAGGGTAGGTAATGTATTAATAGACTCGTGTCCTATCTGATATTACTGTACTTAAGCAATAGGTTGTTGGGGAATCCATCCATCATTCCTCCATCCATCCATCCATAGGCCATACGGCCATACGGCCATGTCTCTTTCGCTCTGGCATGTCAATAATAAATCCAATCCGGCAGTTCCTACGATCGATCCAACAAACTGATCGGTCTAACCTAACTAAAAAGCAAGTAAGCAGAGTAAAAGATATTCAAAGTAAAGGAGTAAATAAAAGCAGTTTTCACATATGATCCGGTTGTTCCTGTGTGTGCTACCATCCACTTCCATTCATTATGTAGGCTTATTAAGTAAAGTCACAATCGTGCCCAGCAAGCCTAGCCTTCTTTTCCAAGAATGTCTGATTGTATTGACAAAATGCAAGCAGTTCCAACCCAATAATAAAAGACCAGAGTAGTTCGCTCAAGAAGTTGTTCCGGTCAATTTATAAAACGTTCTTAAATGTGATTTTATATCTATATAAGACCTCATTTATCAGGGGTTCGGGGGTATCCGGGTTTCGAACTCGCATTTCTTTTTAGCGAAATAGCTGATTCCCAGCCAGTTTGTTTTGGTTCGTAACCAAGCAATCAATTAATTTCACTGTGTCCCTCCGGCTTCATAAACCGGTTCCCCGATCGTGTTGACCCTTCTCCCAAATAAGCAATAGATTACCAGCCATGCCATGCTCTGAAGCAAGATATAAAAAGCTATGCCCTGAAGCAAGATATTCAATGCCATGCCGGTTTGTCTGGTGCGTCAATCTTTCAAAATATTATTAGATGCGATTTAAGATATATAGGACCTCGTTTCTCTGTGGTTCGGAGTAATATTCCACCGGGTTATAAAAACTCTTGGTTTTTCTTTATGAAAATTAATGATTATAATGCATATGAAGGTGATTCCCCTTCCAATCAGGCAGGTTACAGCATAGCTTATAGCTCTTGGGGCGCCCGGTCAAAGTTATAGGATTTCCAACCTGGGATGAGTTGGAAGGTGTGGTCAAATATTTGTTGGAGCTAAGTTTTTACAAGTGTTTGGCACATGAGATGGGATTAAGTAGAAGAAAAATCCATAGTAGCTAAGATTCCAACACCATGCTTCTCTCATCCTTTGCACCATCCCACACACTCTGATGCATCTCAAGGCTATACCTTCTTATTAGAGACTCTTTTATTGGTATGGATCTTTTCCAATTCCTCCCATTTCTATGAAAATGCTACACGTGACACTGGAGATAAATTCATAAGAAACTCTGCTAGAATCGCCACACCATTAGAGAAGCTGCTCAAGAGGGATGCTCATTTTGTACGGACACCAGACTGTCAAAAAGATTTTTACCATTGAAGGATAAGTTAGTGACTGCTGGATTACTCAGCCCAAAGCCTTACAATTCCGAATCCCAAGGTACAGCAAAAAAAAACCTATACTAATATTATTTCCTCGCTCGCTCATGCGAAAAAGCTCATTGCATAGGAGTATCAGATGAGTGTTTGCTGGTGGTGTGAAGAGCAAGAGATTTATTTAATACAATCTCGCAACTCAAACGAGCTGCTGGGCATACATGAGAAAAAGCATAAGCATAGACCCCCAAAAGTCCAGAGCTACACAGAGAGGCTGTCTGATACACAAAATCCTGTTAGTAATACCCACTTTTTGGAGCAAAGCACAAAAGCCAAAAGGCAGTGGAAGGATCAGAAGGGGGGTAAACGGATAGGCTTTCTAATTTGCAAATGAATAGTTGGACAATAGTTCTGGCTCTGGTTCATCTGGTGAGCTATTTGATAGTCCCCATTACCAAGGTATTCAATCCTCTACCCCCGGGTCAGTTCATGAAGAATTTTATAATTCGACGCTATCAAATTCAATGTAAAATGTTTCAGATAGGCTGCAAAATGGTGAGATAGGGATTTGTAAGACCACCTTGGAATCATAGGCATTTTAATGAAGAAGCTAAGGTGATAGATACTAGGGTAAATGATTCCGTATTTTCAAATAGGCATATAGGACTAGCACCCAAGAATTGAAAGTTTTTGGGCAGGAAGGTTATAAATTATTCTGATGATCCGAATCAAATGGAAAGTGAAGCAGACCATCCAGTGGATCAAATGAGACCAGGTCCGTTTGAGGTGCAATCTTAGATGACAGAAAGTAGCTTTGATTCATTGACTTCTCATCTCAAACAAATTTGACTCGGTCTAGAGGTGAGATCTCAGACAAGGGAACGAAACATTGATTTGTTAATGGATTGTTAAAAACACAGTCACCTCAAGTGGCAATCTCAATAAATAGAAGGAACTGGGAAGCTCAAATAGGGGTAAAAAAATGAATAAAGGAATTGCAGAGTTCCTACAGTTTTTAAGTCTTCACAGGATGGACCACCATGGCGACAACTGGAAATAGATGGAGTCCCAGGTATTAAAGAAAGAAGGCCTCGCTTATAAAGGAACATGCCTCCTGCATCAGACAGATCGGATTTTTACAATCATCCAAGAGCTCTGTCGCAGTTTAATCATGAAGACTATGCTAGCGTATAATTTGATTACAGTGGAAGCTTATCAGGATTTCATGAAACTTCAAATTTGCAAAATGAACAGGTGGAGATACTTAGGAAATTGGATGAGTTGAGAGAACAGTATTAGGTCATGGTGAATTGCCTCATGCCTCAAATGTACGAGTTCAACACAACATTGATAGGACTGTTTGTGACCCCTGAAACTATACATATATTAATGGAGAAACATGCCACGTTTAATAGGCCATGCTAGTGTTTTTATGCCTGCTGATAATTATGACGAGTCTCTAACTTGGGGGGATCACTCCGTTGGATCAGAGGCAAGTTTGGCAAAACTGGCATATCGTCCACGGATCCACTCTACTCCAAACGTAGAGCGCAGCTGTGTGCATCGAAAGTAAGACATGTTGCATGGTTTGATGGATGAACAGGACAAGGGAATTTTATTTAAAGCATCCACATCCTCAGAATTTAAGCCATGTCCCGTGATCATATGTAGAGAAAGGGCTGTTCCTATGCCTTACAGAATCCCACATGTTTCCTATTCTGGATAAGAGCAGCTAAAGGATCGGTTACGCAGTATTATTCTGCCTCTTATGAACCTGTTGACATGAGCAGGAATTATTGTAATCCTTGTTCAAGGCATCATTCACGCCTACCCTGGGACCTGCTTTTCACAGTATTATCATGATCAACATTCACTGCGCATGCCGTCACATGTGTTACCCACTGCTTATTGCCATCAGCACATGAATAATTGCTGCTACCAATCAAGTCTGCTTCCGTAATTTCTATACTACTAATGTTCGAGTACAGGCTGCCTTCAGCCCATAAATACCCTTCTTACTCATATAGGGAGATAGTCACATGGTCAGAGGTCTATGGAACAAGAGAGTTAACTATTTTTCAATAAAAAACAAAATATGCACAAGAATTAGTGGCTCGAAAATGGAGGACGTTGCCATGCTCACCCTTTGTAGGCAAGTGCACCATTTGTTCTTTGTGATAATTGTTTGCAGTTACTGCTAATACCTGGAACTCTATTTACTACAGGGAATAAAATAATGGACTCCGGTGTGGTGCCTGTTCCAATATATTTGTCTTCACCATTCGCGTGAAGAGACATAGCATCTCTATGGCAAAACATAAAAACTATCCATCTCAGTACATAAAGGTAAATCCTTGTGACTGTCAACAGCATGGAGTTGTAGGTGCTAACCATGCCAGCTCTTTTAATGCTATCCAAAATATGCTGACAAATGAAAGATATGTCTATCACAGCCTTTATTCGCATGTAGATGATTATGATGTTCCCAATTCTACAACTCATTCTGCTAGTGGTAAACTGGGTTTACTTCCTCCCTTTACTGGAAAGCCTCTATTGAGAAAGCCTCATCTTCCTACGGAACCAGGGCAGGATGAAATAATAGAAGTTTGCTATGTTCAAGATTTGAGAGGGCAGAGATCATGATTCTTTGCCAATAAATTTGCATGACACAAGAAGCTCGGAGGCTCCGGACCTTTATAGAGGCAACTCAAATAGGTACTGAAGGGTACTCAGGACTTGATTTAGCATCATCAATGGCAGTATTCCCCACTTAATGAGCTTTTTGGGGATTACTCTTCACCTTCAGAGATGATAAACAAGGGTCTTTAAGATAAAAACTATTGTTGCCAGTCATCAAAAGAGGGCCAACTCAATAAATTCCAACCATGCTGAGAAGACTTTTGATTTGAATGATACAAAGAATGTAAATAAGTCAACTGTGGCAGTTTCACTATCTCAAACATATTCAAGCTTGGAAAACTCCAAAGACACCGTGGAAAGGGAACACCAAGAAGATCTGTTAAAAAAGAATCAGGTAGTAACTGGAACACTACCATCACAGGATTTCTGAAGAAGAGCATCAGAGATTTCAAAGAAGTAATCAAGGGTCAGAGGCTGTCAGGCCAAAAGTCTCAGTCAATTGCAGGCCTATACCTGACCATGTGGTTAAGAAGGCCGAGGAATATGCTGGACCAGTTAATCCTGGAGATTACTGGTATACTAGCAATAATAGTAACCTATTTAGGCAGTGGTAATATTTATTTCTCAAGGATAGTTTCAGTTGATAGTATACATTTACAGTTGATAGTATACATTTCAATGTTATTAACATGGTATGTCTTTCTATATTTATCTCTGTTAAATTTACTCTTTGCTTCTACTGGAGGATTCATTCAGGTACGACTACCAAGCTGGTTTTTGGGGGTCTCATGGGTGGGCCATGTCTTAGTAGAATACCAGTAAGTTAATTTTTTACCAGTTTCTGGCTTCTTCATTACAAGATAATTTTGTATTGCAAACCTTGCTCTCCCAACGTCAAGCAAGCCTTTCATAAATTTGAAGATTTTTGCTTAGTAGCATAAATTACCCAATTTATATATATAAGGTATGCAGCCTTTCATAGAAGAGTGAAATTATCCCATGCCACGGGACTGTGCCGTTGGAAAAACTCGCATTTTAGTAAACGGTAGGGAGCTCCATCAAAAAGGACTTGAAATTGCTTACTGGCAGAGGTCTACCAACCACAAAATACAGGGGCTTACCGCATATCGATCAGTGTAAGAGTCGTGGATAAGGATACTAAAACATATAGGAATAGGCCGAGGGACTACAATAGGGGCCCACCATCGGGATGGGGTGGATGATAAGAGGGCTTTCGGGATCAACATTCAAACATTAGCTGTAATCCGGTTTTCCGGTAATGAAATTGAGAGTTTCAGGGTAGATAGAGTTCAGCTTCTCTTTGCAACAGTCTCATCCCTTTCTTGCCGAATCTGCCTAAAGTCCTTCCCACAACGCGCACCTCTCCGCTTCAATTTTTATAAAGTATATAGCTTGGGATTATTCCCGCATTTCAATTTCCTGGGCAATACTTAATTGCAAGCTATGCAGGGTGTCTGTGGGTATCTCCGACAGAACCAAGTCAATATGACTTACCTCCTTTTGCTTGGCGCCTGCATTTCTACTGAGGGAAACCCTACTGCTCCCGCTGCTAACTGTAACACCCGTCGATCTGCTGATGCTGGACGCTGAGATGTCGACGGCCTTCCCTCTGTAGTCTTCCCATTCTGCTCTTATGCCGGACGAGGTGTGGTAATCCTCGTTGTTTTAAACATTTACTCCTGAAAACATATCTTCCTGCTTCTGGGCGGCTTCTTGCCATGTCTCTCTCGAGGATTCTCGCACTTGATCATTGAGAGATTGAAGTTCGATAAAAAGTTGGCCACAAGGAATCAAAAAAGGAAGTGCAACAGAAACTCTAGGACAACCTGAATCTAACACTAATTATAAAAAAGGAAACTGTAGATATCCTCCAATGGGGACCTACATGGAATGGATAAATTTATGTTTATGCTAATGATGCCTATGCTTATGGTTAAGCAACCACAAACTCTGTTGCTTACCTTGCTGCTCGTGCTGCTATTGTATCTACTACTGGTGCTAGATCATAAGCTTAAACTAATTATGCCGCTGCTAGTGCTGGTAGTAAATAAGCTACTCGTGCTGCTACTGCGAGATAAGCTGATGCTAGGTCTACTACTGGTGTTACTGGTGCTAGGTCAGGAACTGCTACTACTGGTGCTTAGTAAACTGCTTAGTATTGGTCAACAGCTCAATCGGACTGCTTAACCGACTGGATCAACAGAATAAACTGATGAACCAACATAGTTCTACTGTCGGATCATTCACTGCAACTAGGTATAGGTATTGCTGCTGAGTCCACTGGATAAAGCTGCTAGATATGCTACTGATGGTGCTAGTAGATATGCTTATGCTTCAAGCTCTCAATCTGGATATGCTACTGCTTTTGCGTATGGATTTGGATCTGTATATGTGACTGAAACTACTGTTCGATCTAGATCTGGGTCTCGTTCTTCACCACCTGAAACAACTGGTTATGGGTATTTCTCTGGATATTTCTAGGTATAGGTATGCTTAACTAACTGCTACTAGATCTTATACTGGATAAGCTGCTATTGATGATGCTGCTGGATCTACTTCTGTTTAATATACGTCAACGTATGCTTAAACTACCCTTGCTTCTGTAGCTTATGGCTATGGGTATCGATCTGGAACTTATTAACCTAGGCCTGTTCATGCTTTTCCTGCTTGTATCTATATCTATGCTTATTCCGTTGCTTATGCCTTAGCTGCTGATGCTGATGGGTAAACACCTGCTGCTGGTGCCACTTCAACTACTGCAAAACCTACTGACTCTACATCTGCTGCTGGCACTGGAACTACTTTATTTCCTGAGTCAATAAAAGGTAGTGGAAAACTTGTGATGGTGTAGTAGTCAACACTACAGGTGTATTAGGAGGAATCTATACACTTTCATTATCATTTAGTAACAATGCTCTCACACTTTTCTCTCATCCACTTGTAAATTATTGGTGTAATTACTGAAAGAAGCTACCCCTGCTCCCCGATCTCCTGTTGTCCTACTAATTATAGTTCTCTTGGAATCGCATTTTGTCGAAATACGTCCTGTCTCTTCACCCTGGTAGTCCTATGCATAGTAAGTACTGTAGCCCCAATCATTGCTACTAATAGAATAGGACTTGAAACCGAAAACCCAAGTAGATAGCGCGGATACTTTTTCCGTGAATCTCTGCTATTTTCATATTCAACATCATAACCACGGGAAATCAAAATGGGATTCGATCCAACAACAGGGATGGCTTCTGGCCCCAAAAGAGGAGTCTGATTCGCGAGCCTCCATCACTTTATCACCCAGTAGATAATCCATTTTTCCTATCTGTTATTTTCCGGGATCTGCTGCCATCTAAGAGTTATGCTCTAACATTTGCCTATGCTCCTATCTCCACTGCTACTAGGGCAACAAAATCAAACCGTAGCCATCCCTGTATCTAATACCTTTGCGGGTTGCTCCTATACTACTGATGGGTTTAGATCTCGAGTTGGAAGGGAAGCTTACTCTCGACCTGCAACTGTAGGATATGGAATTATATCGCCCAAAAGGTTTCCCCTTTCCTGCTTATACCGGCCTTCTCTCGCTTTTGTCATTAATTATTAGGTGCAATTTTATTAAATATAACGGATGCACTTTATTGGTTGGCTACACTGGTTTTGGATGCACCACTTTTGACTGCATTTGCAATTGATTGCTGCTTTCACTCGGCCAACTAACGGATCAACAATAAGCTATGGCTCCCAAATTGAAAGGACGCCAGGCGAGGCAGTACGCCAGGCGAGGCAGTCTTGAACGATTATTCAATAGTAGCGGGAAACCCGTAACTGGCTATGCTCTAGCTGCCAATACTATCCTAGCTCTCCTTTACTCCTAGTCCTTAAAATGAAATTGGTAGTGAAACGCGTGCAAATAAGGGGTTCTTAAACAGATGCTTCAGGTCAAATGCAATTGGTGTTGCTTGCTCTTATGCTTAAACTGAAAGCGTTGAATAAAGAACTGGCTTTCAAACTGCTGCTACCCTTGTCCATGTTTACAAAGAAGAAGCCAATGCCCATACGGCTTTTGCTCGGCCAATAGGCGGCCTAAACTTAATATGCAACAACATATATCTGCTCCTACTTTTTTTCTCTGCTTATTTCTAGGGAACTAAGGACTCCGCCACAGGATCTGTCGCTAGTTAAAGGAATGCTGCGAGTTTTGACTCTCAAATTGAGAGGGCTGCTGCTGAGCGATATAGTGCTTTTACAAAGCCTTAATATAATAATTAATTGCAATGAAGTAAACTAAGTCA
This sequence comes from Larix kaempferi, assembly GCA_027924585.1. Classification (NCBI taxonomy): domain Eukaryota; kingdom Viridiplantae; phylum Streptophyta; class Pinopsida; order Pinales; family Pinaceae; genus Larix; species Larix kaempferi. The sequence continues at coordinate 38,107 of BSBM01003581.1, forward strand.
ACTGAATCAATTGGTTCTGGATCGACTGAAACTTCCTATGCTTATGCTGGAGAAACTTCAATTGGTGAAGGTGAAGCTCTGCTTATAATCTCTTAAGCCCATTTATTTGCTTTTTAGCCTCCCGTAATTAATTAAGTAAGTAAGTAATTCATTGATTAAGTAAGCCACCTATTTTTTTTTTACTTATATAAGAGTTTAATACTGCTATTTCAAAGTTATAACAAAAAATTGCATATGCCCTATCCCCCACCCTCTCTATCTCAATGGGATGACATTTGGGCAAACACGAAGAAGCATGGAATGAACCACCCATAGCCTGGTATGGATACCAATCGGAATGGCATGGGGCCCTTCATGCCATAAACCCTATCTCCTACCTCATCCACAGTTGTGAACTCTGCTTCTGTAGCTAGTCCTCTTTATTCATTGAGTCTTGAAGTAACTTGAACCGATAGCCTATTATTTTATGGATCTAATTCAGATCATGGAGACCAACTACTTGGGGACACCGAAGCCAGTGACAACATGGTGAAATAAAAAGTAGGTAGATCTGTTGGACTTGTTTTCAAAAGTTGGCATGACTCTACTCACTTAGTTAAATAATAAACAACTATGATGTTGTACTTGTGACCCCCACTAAATATAGTTTGGCACCCCATGAAGTTGATCCCCCTTTGTAGAAGGGTTAACAATGATAGTTAAGTGCAAAGGAGCTAGTGGATATCATGACTTAAAAGTGGATATTTGGAAATTAACACACCGCTTAACTGCATGAATGTAGTCATGAAATAGGGAGGGCCAGAAAGAATTGACACAAATTCTTTTTCGTATAGTGGTTATTCCTAATAAATGGACAGCGTAAGCACCACTATGGTAGTTATTAAGGACCCTCTTGGCCTCTTTGTGAGATAGGCACCAACATATACTGGTGTTGGCTCCTCGCCAATAAAGAATGTATCTGATGAGGAGATAATTAGGTACCTAATGATGGATGCACTAACGATATTCGCATGAAATATGTTGACCAAATTTCTATGTGTGGGGATAGGTTAATATGCCATAATACCAGGGGTCCTTCAATGAAATAATAAACAAATGTCCATAAAGTAATGTGTTATTAAGGGGTGGATTTGCAATGCCCATCGAAAGATCAGTGATTAACTCAATGAGGGGCCAAGGATTTCTTTATTTTGGGTATATAAAATGAAAGGTAAAACTCCTAGAGGATAATGACCCTTCGAGCGAAATTACCAATGATAAATTTCCATCCTAGTATGTACTGCACGGGGTTCAATTTTGCTACCACCTTGGCTTTACAAAGAAGAATGTAGTAGTTAAGTTTTTGTTTTTTACTGAATGGACCACGAGCAAGGCTAACGTCTTTTTATGGTTATAGTTTAATGGTGTTCCCGAGAGGTTCTTATTAACATAGTATATAATGTTATCACAACCAGCCTACTCTTGTTGGAATAACATGCCAGTGACGGTAAAAACCAAGGCAATGATGTAAAGGCGCGAAGCCCTTATCAAAGCCAGGGGATATAAAAAAAATATGTGGATTTGAGTGCCTACTTTAATGCATCAAAATACTGTTGATATTAGTCATCCCATCAAAACTAAATATATTTACATAAAATATAGAAAAACCAGTGGGCACATGTAGCAATACTCAAGAACAAATCGATGCAAGAAGTTGGCCTTACCATGAAGACTTTGCAATTAGCATTGAATCCATAGGGGAGGCAATTAAATGATGGCTTGGAATTTGAGTGGACCAATGATGAATTTATACTCAGAGCTAATGAATAATGAGAGGTGGATGACCATAGCATAGAAGACAATTTTGAGGGGATTCAAGTGTATGTTGTATTATCAACTTATAAAAACCACATGAATACAATGTGGAGATATTAAAGGTGTTGCGACCATTTCGTCAAGCAAGAGGTGAGATCATCAATATAAGCTGGGATGATGTGAACTACATCATGGAACACATAGGACATGGTGTGCTATAAAGTGGATCTATAATTATTAAATCCAAAGGGCATAATGCTATTAGCAGAAGTCCCCCATGGTGTTGTGAAAGCCATCTTATACTAATCATATTGGAGGATCTAGATCTGGTTGTACCTCGAAAAAATATATAAAAATAAGGGGACTCCTAGCCAGTGTAGGTGTAAATGACTTGGTTAATAAACGAAGTAAGTAAATTGTCCCTAGGATAAGCTTGGTCCAATCTTAAAAATTGATACATACGTGAATGGTTCCCTTCTTTTTGCTCACACGGACAAGGATATAACCCCATAATGTGTATGCGATGGGATAGATGAACCTATATTGGTATATTGTTCTATATTTGGTTTGATGGATGGAGCCTTGGAAGGATGGAGAGGTAATTCTTTCTACTAAATAGGAGATGTATCTGTCCATGTGTAAATATGGTGTTCGACGATGGAAAGGTTAATTCTAAGGATATCTAAGTACGATCAGGTGAACACATTGTCAAACTATTGTAAAAGTGTTTTATAAGATAAGACCTCTTCAATAAATTAGGAATCTCCAAGAACAATGTTGCAGTAACACTAGATGCAACAAATATAATCCATCATGATGATAGGTGAAGTATTAGCCATGCTTCCTTCCTCAAAGGTGTTAAAAGCATGGATGGCACTATTGAACCAATCAACATGGCCATGGGGAATCAAATCCTTGGTATAAAGTATATTGGTCAGAAGTGGTTTGAGATTTGAAGGTGTCCTCTAGTAAAAAGCAGGGATGATGATGCATATCATCCCAATGATAGTTAGGAGCAGTCATGGCTTCTAGGATGTCTTCATCGGAATGAAAGATGTGGTCACCAGAGCTAGTGGTATAAATGTTATATGGTTAAAGAAGTTGTTGATTGAATGTTACTTGCATATGTAACTCAGTATGTATGGGATGGGTTGTTCATAGGAAAATAGCCTACTAACATGGAAACGACACAAGTTTAATGAGATTCCAGCCAGGGAAAGGTTTATTGTACACCAGATGGAGGTGGGCCAATGTAAATGCTAGATGAAAATGAAGAGTCATTTCAATTCATATAACCTACCAATGAAGAGATGTGATCAATCATAGCAGAGGAGTCTATGGTTTCATGTATGGGGGAGGCAACACATGCTAATTGTCATCAATTGTGGGGGTGAATCATCAATGGACTGCATGGGTAGTTGGTGTAAAATCTTGCATTACAACACTTTGGTAGATTATTTTGGGGTAAAATTGTGTATAATGTTCTGCAACTCTAAGAGCATAGGTAAAAGGTTGGTGGCATGGATTTTTGTGTCACAAAGGGTACAAGGAGGTGCAATCCAAATGCGAGTGGTGGTCTGGGTGTCTATGAAAAACCTAGGGGTAATGGTGCCCCCCTCTTTATTGTTCTTGCCACTATCTTTCTCAGTCTTGGTTAGCACAATGGGTGTCGATGAAAGCTCCAATGTATATGAGGTGGGACACTAGAAAGGGTGATGGTATTGAAGAATAAGTGTGTTGATGGTTCCAATAAAATGTGTGAGTAGGGAAGGAAAAACTACCATACAAGTATCCATAAAGTGAGTCTAGGAAGAGCAAGTGTGGGCATCATAGGAGTCCTGATGACATTGGGAGGTGGGAAGAGGAAGGGAATCTAAGTGATGGGTTATCACTAGGTGGGGGATAGATTGGCCATTCCTGATGGATAACCTGGTAATTCACATGTGGATGACATACTAGACGTGGTAGATGATGCACATGGTACTTATTCCAAGGACGAGATAGTGCGTATTAGAGTGGATCCTAAAGGGTAAACTTTTTGTGGTGAGCCTTTTTGTGCCCACAATAGTAAGGAGTCTTTAAAAACTCTTGGGCCCATCTCTATGTAGGATGAGAGAGTTTTATTGGCTCTGACAACAGTTAAGACACTGTCAAAAGTTGTTGGTCGAGTGATATTTGTAATAAGTAAGCTTATCTAAAGTGATTATTTTCCATCATGACTGGAAGCATCACAATGTAAAATACCGAGGAGGCAATTACCTTCATGGTGTACTTATAACTACGTCTTAAAAGGATATTGTAATCGAACAGAGCATAAAATACTGAAATGGTAAGTTAGGAATTCCAGCAAGCTCATAAGCAAGCCTTAACCAAAAGTAAGTGTAGCTCGACCGAACGAAGAGTCAGTGCCCGACCGATAGTGGCAAGTAATACAATACCTGCACTAACCAAGACCTTCACTAACTAATAAATTAACTAACCAGTAAGTTAGTAGTAGTCCTAACCAAGACCAGTACTGGCTGGACATCAATTTTTTTCATTCGTTGCCCGGAAGTGACCATTTGAGGATATATCGGGCCATTAGGTCCCCCTCCTTAATAACTATTCTAGCAAATTATCTCTAAAGGCCAGGAGCTTAGGAAGAGGAAGAGATAGATTGACAGAACATGGAGCGAAGCCCTTGATAGAGAGTCCCCTCCTTGCCTTAGATTGGATATATTCTATTTGCTTGTACTCAAAGGCGATAACCTTACTCAAAGTATCTTTTCACGATAAAAATCCCCTACATTTAGAATCTTATAAATACCTGCGGCGCGATCACCAAAGTACTTATCGATTCCTTACGGGGCCAGAGAATGTATCATTCAATGTGTGATTAATGCAATACACTCACAGTAATATGTATCGTTATAAATAATATAATTTTATTAGGGAAATGAGATATGATTGCTTTACGTGCACCCTCCCCTGCTTCCTTCTCTCCTGCACCTTACTCAGATGCTGGGGACTCCCGGGCAACTTCAATGGGTTCGGGGTAAATGGACTATTTTGTTTTTTCGAAATGGATATATCGTATATAGATCTAGCTTTTCGACCTATGCCTTTGGTGGTGGGTCCTTTGCCCTTGCTTCCGTGAGATCAATTGGTGAATTACCTGGCACTCGGGTCGACTGGTTCTTCGACAAGATCAAATGATTCAAGGTAAACAACTGCTAGTGCTGGTGGTTCCGGGTCATCGATGCACTGGTTGCTAACGTCGCGTTCAATGAGGCCAACATGCTTACTTAACTCTCTTACCTCCGACATTCCTCCGACATTCACCGCCCGTAGGTCTTTTTGGCATTTCCGTTACGCCCGGCACCATCGACAGTCACTACTAACATTAATAAACCGTATTCCTATACGCGAACAGCCCACTATTTCCCCCACCTGTATAAACCACATCCCCGTACGCCTCCCAACAATATGACCTTAACGTTCTCCTACGCACCATCCGTACAGAGCCAAAGTCCCACTGAATCCCTATCCCCGACTGTAAGCCAAATCTGGAATTTCATCAATAGATTAAAGGCCAATAACTCGAGTGGTCACTACCAAAAGTAGGTGTGCAAAAGTAAGGTGGCATCGGAAAGAAGCCCCAACTTGGCGTGAAGGAGGGAGCCCCCCTTACTTTGAGGTCAATTATATAGTTATCCTTGTATGCTCGTCCATGAGCTTAGCTTGCACTACTTCCTCAACTACCACCAGAGGGGGGGTGGGCTTTATCCTTTAGTATAACCAACTGTGCCCATGAGTTTATGTGTTTTTTTTGTTTCTTTTATAAAGGTGGCCTGTTGGGTCCTGATCTCTTCCTGCTTGTTTTTTAGGCCTAGATGCATGTAAGGATGTGGTCCATGTGATGATTAACCTATCCATGTGTGTAATGTCACCCATATGATTAGGGGCGCTAACATGCTAAGCTCACCAAGTTGTTTGATCACGTAGAATATAATTTTTGCATCCAATTAAATATTAAAATCATGGGTAAGATGCTAAGCGCTCACCTCCAAAAGGTCCCCCGGTCTACAAGTGATAACATCATGAGATACCTCCATACCTGCTAGGGCACTGGATCACTAGACTAAAATAATTATCCCCTCCAGGTCAAAAGTTTGCCATAAGTGATTATCGAATACACCAATAGGGACCATGTGGAGTAAACCCTCCTAACCAATTATATAAAAATAATAAAGATAACTTTCATGTAACATCTTTTAAATGCATCCAATAACCATCCTACTATATAAAGTGACAATTACTGGAGATCTTGCTAAGCTCTGAATGGGCAACAAACTGATAAAATGCATAAACATGTTTACTCTAGGCATCGCACACCTAAAAAAGTATTGAACCTTTCAACTTAGGATCAAAACTGAGGCAGTCAGAACGAGCCACAAGGGAAGTGTTGAGAAACATAAATGCATCGCCCCACCATCCATCTTATAATCATGTAATCTGCATGTAAGGTTTTTGATGAAAACCATAAGTGTAAGCTTCATGTATAAATGAGGGGTAACATCAGGCATGATAAAACAAGTATAGAAAAACTTGAAGACTGCCCAAGATAGACAAAAAGCTATGCAAACAAAAGAAGAACACAGATCAATTTCCACATTGGATAAAAAGTGTTTCTAAGAGTTAGACCAAAAAGAAGTTTTATAAATTATGGACATTTAATATTTTGGCGTATATAGGGGCTATGGCTTACAAATTGACTTTACTACCACATATATAAATTCATGATGTTTTCCAAGTGTCTCGACTAAATAAATATGTTTATGATCCAGGTCATGTGTTGGACTTTTCTGTTAGACTAATTCAAGAAATATAAAAAAAATTATCATCGAACCATTGGAAATCATCGAGCATAAGTAGCAGCACCTATAAAAAAAAGTCATATATTGGGTCAAGGTCGTCCATTCCCAAAACTATTCAAAGGACGATAATACTTAGGAATTGAGCTATACCTACATTTGTTTAGTGATGGCTTCGCTCTGAATGACTGTAGCCCTTGTTAGAGGGGAAGGATTTTCACACCCTCATCCACCTATAAAAAGATGTCATCAAAGCTATCATACTCGAAGTATAACCTGCCTAGCAAGGCCTTCGACTGGATAAAATACCCCATACAATGTGGGGGGGGTAAAAACTGGCTCAACACGGGGACATGCACTCTGAGCATAGTGCATGAAAACCTCAGAAATATATTGTACTTTATCAAATTATGAAACTAATGCTATCCTGTGGCACAATGAGAATCCCACCATAATACCTGAAGATGTCGATACCTTTGTGATGTCCTATCATGCAAGGCTAATATAAAAGGCATCTACCCTAAGTGAAGTCTTTTTTTCTTATATATGAAAACCAATGGATGAAACTTTACTATTCTATAAAAAAGAAAGGCTTCAGAGTAGAAAATGAGCCCATATCTCATGAAATGCAAGGCTTTAGGAGAATGCATAGGCCAAAAATAAGAAAAAGAGGATATACTATTAAATGTAGCGTAAATCCTAGTCTACAAGATTTAGAAAAGTTTCATTGTCTTACTAATCTTCTTGTATGCAATTACAAAGGTATAAGTGTTAGGTAAATCAAAATATCACTGCAATAGACATGCACTCTCAAAAGGTGCATGCGACTTACAGAATTGCTCCCAACACCATTAATTCACCCCCGTCATGTCATGTACACCCGTCGTTCCGGTATAGCTGAGTCCGTCGCTTCGGCATTTATTATTATATAGACGATGCACGCTATACTATGTATTCCTTATGTTATAACGTGATGTATTTGCCTTATGTATTGTCTTGTTTTCTTATTATTTATCTTGCCTTCTACTATGTATCGTATAAGGAAATGTATTAGTATTTTTGCCCTTGTGATGTATTGTCCTATTGATATGTATTGGATTTCCTGGCTCTGAACCTGTTAAAATAAGAATAAATAATAAGTTACCTTGCCTGGGATTAGGCAGTGATGAGTGGGGTCACCGAACGAATAATACCTATTTTTATCCATGAATGAACCTCTCCTTTTATTATATTGATCTCATGGTTAATTTATTAGATGTTATGAGTTATGTTTCGATGTTCTGTGCTTCCTCCTGTCCAAGTATGTTCCGAGAATTTCATCTATCTATGGCCTTTTCGAGCTCAACTAGTGTGAATCTTTTTGTATATCCTGTATAGGTAGCCATACTTTAAACAAATGATCATTAAACAACAAATAGAGTTACCTTACAGTCACGCGGGTCTAAATGAGCTACAACTTGATGCATTGACTGGCGATTATGTAAATGGTGTAAGCATCTGGGGGATCAAGGACAATGACTTCCGGGTGGTCCTTCCTATATTCTTGCAAAAGCAACTGAGCACCTTTCAATTTGAAGTCTTGTCTGCATATTGAATTAAACAGGTTAAACTTAAACAATATGTGGATTGTATTTTTAATAAAGACTACATGAGCACACTGGCATAAAACAGGATAATTAAGCCATTTCAGTGCACCTTAAGGGAAGGTGCGAAGCCTTAAAATATTATAAATAATTAAGAAGGAAACAACAATGGTCACATGATCGTGGTCACATTCTGCTGAAGCTATGGTCCCACTTCTTTGCCTTATTATTACCACATTCTGCGGGAGTTGCTTGCCTCATTATTACCACGGTCACTGTGCGAACCAAAACCACCATGAAGTACAGTGACTAAAAGTTGAAACGAGGTTATTATAATACCCATTTCTTCTAATTTTAGGATTTATGCACTTGTCATTTTTATTTTATACTATAATAATATGAGTGGGTTCCTAATTCCACTCTTTTCAAATTAGTAATCATAAAAGCTGTATTTCGTTCTACATTCTCCTTATGGGAATAACCGAAATAAATAAAAAAAGAGACCAACTTTCAATTTATATATGGTTGGTACATACCTTCTAAACCATGATGAACATGTTAGCAACTAATGAACATGAACAACTAAAATCCATTGCACTTACTTAAAGCTAAAGTGAAAGCCCATATGCTCTAAAAACACCATAGACGGTTAAAAGCATCCAGAATGAATAAAATGAAGTTATTAAAAAGCCCTTAGTGCTTCAAAACTTGAAAAGGACTGCAAACAAAAAATGCACATTTTATTGAGCATCTCAGATCAATTAAATTAAGGAATCATTATGGCACGAATTCCAAAGGAGGTAGCTCGAGTTCCAAGAAGGAGGAAGCTGAACAGTAAATCAAAGAAGCTGGTTAAAATTCCAAGAAGGCAGATGAAGGGTTTCTAGGTTTGTTTAAAGAGGGCAGGGCGCACCTATTGGGAGGTTTATGTTGCAGATTTTATTTGTATTTGGAGAGCTTTTGCTGTTCCTGTGCATGGGAGATGTGCCCCTTGCAGCATTGGGAGATGTGCCCCCTTGCAGACATAAACTAGCCTGATCATTTAAGCTGGTAATTAAGGAGAAGGACATCCAGTCCTTTTAACAGAGCTTCAACTCAGTGAATAATTATTTTGTGCAGGTGTGGATTGAGTTTTCAGATTTGTCTTAGAGTGTTCCAGTTTGTTGTGGTTGAGTTTAAGTAGAAGCAGTGTTCTTGTGCTTGCATTTTCAGAACTAGTTTTCAGTTTGTGTGTATTGGATTGAGGAGGGCGCACTTGTAGGTGTTGGTTGCTGTTTCTGGGTTTCTATATCGGCTGTCAAATAATTTGACCAGAAGGAGGCGCAGCCATTGTTGCAGATCAGAGGTTTGGGGTCTAAATCCTCCAATAAAACAAAGTTTGGTTATATAGAAAATAAATCTTTAAAGCTAATTTGTCTATCTTTACTTCTGCAATTATTCTGGGTATTTCAGTCTATCTTAATATAAGATTTGCCTGTGGTTTGCAGCTGCAAGAGCAGCCATGAATGTATTTAAGATGCCCAACCAATTATAAATGAGACTCAGTGTGATTTTCCATAAGTTCTCTGTTCATATCTTTCAGTATATTTCTCTTTGTAAAAATCTGCATTAACCGGCAAACAATCTCCTGTTTTCTGAGTTGTTTATCTTTCATATGTGCTTCAAAAAAGAAGTCTGTGAGTCATTTATTACAGTTGTGGTGTGTTAGGGTCGAATCCCAGTGTCCTGGAATAAATTCGAGCCTTTTTGGTTGTGTTTGGGTAAACCTGGATAAAGCAGGGTTGTGAGTCTAAGTCTGCAGTTTGAGCACCTAGTTTTTAGTTTTTATGGTTATTCCTCTGTTGTGAGTCTATGAAGTTGAGCAGGTGTTCAGAACTGAAACATATGTCCTAGCTACTGTTGAGTTGTTTTCCAGTGTTGCACCAGAAGCAGAGAAGTTTACACATAATTACTGGGGTCATTGGTAAAGGGTAATGTCTGTGGTCCATATATCTGAGTCTGGGTGTGTTTGGGTCCAGTCACAGTGTCTGTGAAGAGTTTCGAGTCAGTTTGGTAGTGTTTGGAAAAAGAGAGAAGTCAGCAGATTTCCCTATGTGTATTTGCGATCCTGTGGTTGCATAGTCTGAAATCTGTGATGATTTAACCTCCAAATAAAGGGCATATAAAGTTGAAAAAGGATCTGATCAGCTTTATATGGACCTGTTAGAGTCCATATAAGTCTATGTTGGCAGATTCAGAGCATCTCAGTGTGTTTGGATTCGTTTGGAAACCGGCAGATTCCTCTAGTTCGTTACAAGCTAGTTTTCCTGTTGTTGGTAATTTCTGAATAAATCTTCTATTATTAAAAGTTGTAGCTTGTTGGCTGTTCATGGGTGTTAATCTGAAGCATATCACATCTCTGTGACCATTTCATAAGTATATTCTACTGTTCATAGACATTTTCACTGAAACTAGTAAGCTAGACTAGTTTCCTGCACTACAAAAGAGCTGTTTTGAGGATTGCATGCAAACTGTTTGTGAAAAGGTTTGAACCAGATGTACATGGCCTGCATTTAAGTTTCTGATCAGATCAGGTTTCATTACATTACAGAGGTCTTAAATCATTCTTATTGGGCTGCACCTTACTTCATCTACTCCAGTTGATTTATAAATCCAGTTGTTTTTAATAAATTTTGGTAATAAATTTGGCCTCTGTTGACAGTTTGAGTTAGTGTGCCTAAATACCAGGTTGGGTACATTACATTGTTGGTCCACACTTCAATTACTTCACCTAGTGCTCCAATCCTACTGTACCTTTTCCTTTTGGCCAATAAAAACTCTCCTAGTGTTGGGGCTAGTAGTGGGCTTGCAGCTTTCACAGGTTGTTGGTTCTAGGCATCCAGCAAACATTATTATACACAGCAAAAACATATAATAGTAAATAAAACCATAACATCATGCACATCTAACACCATTATTTATCCTGTAAACCCCTGAACAGGGAAAAAACAACAGAAGATCTTTAATTATGCCCCTTGGCCAAATCCGGCCAAGGAATGGTCGACCGTGTCTCTACCGCCACGGGTACCCTCGACCATAAGTGAGTTTTTTAAACCTAATTAAATCATATTACAATGGAATACGACCAACCTCTTTATAGGCTTACATCACAAGAATACCATGGGAAGACCTCCCAATACCATGGGTCTATTACAACAATAACCAAAGTAAGTTAACTTGCTCTATTACTGAGTAAATATTAACCGAACAATAGTATGCCTCTGGTTATCTCCCCCCATCCCTACTACGGGCTTCCCTTTTGGGTGGAATTTTTCGACCTATGTTGGTCCAGCTACTAGTGTTGGTTTTTGTGGAGGTCATACTATGCCTCAAGTTTCCTTTGGTACTTCGATCTCCCCACCCAAATGTTGGCTTCCCTTTTGGTTGGGCCATCACTAGTACAGTTGGACCTTCTTCCAGCACTGGACTAATTCCAGGGGGAAACATCACCCCATTATCTTGGTATAATACCGGAAACACAAACATTAGGATCCATAGTTTAGTTGGAAGGGGGATTCATCGGTACCTTCACTTTACTCCCATAATGCTTTTGCAAACCCTCGGTTGTCATTTTTAGGCGACATTGAATCTACTGAAACTTCACAATTGACCAATGACCCAATGTGTCACCAGCCATCATGGTCGTCCATACCTACCAAACTTCCATCGGACATTCCTAAGTTTGATGGAAAAACCGGGTGAGAATCCTCAAACCATTTCATGACTTTTCACTTGTGGTGTTCATCCAACTCTTTGGTGGATGATAGTATTCAATTGAGGATGTTCTAACACACCTTGATAGGTAACTGCAGCAAAATGGTATATAGAGTGACCTAGTGCCCCTTACTATGATTTTGAATCCTTAGCCATGGAATTTTTGAACCCAGTTCCAGTTGCATATCGCTATGAAACCAGGACATAAAATTTATGTCACTACATAAAAGTACCTCCACTCACATCTCCGATCATATTCATGAATGGAGAAAGGAGACGTAGTCTTATTCGAGCTAAAATCCTTTATCAATTTATTGCCAATTGGTTTGTGAAGTCTTTACTACCACCAATTTCCAAGGATGTCTCTATATTGAGTGCAATTATGGAGGAGCGAGTAATCCTAAAGGCGCAATAGAGATATTTTTATTTATTCTAAACCTGGCACCCTCTATGACACAATTCATCATGCCCCCCATCCTTTAATGGAATCACCTAAACCTGCTCCTGGTCCACCTGCTGACGGGATAGTAGGTACTATAAAAAACACCACTATGAATCATTTGGTTGATCAAATGGGTAAAATGATTGTAAATTAAGCCTTAGTAGCTAGCCAACCAAAAGCCCCATCACCTTCAACCCCTACTCAAGCCTCTCAGGTAAATACGATGCAATCTACATCGACCGATAATGATACTCAGTAAGGGGGTAATAATAAAATAAATTATAAGAAGACAGATAATTATGGGCAAAAGACCAATCCAACTACAAATATTCCTTCTACTAAAGAAGGAGGGGGAAAGCGGATGCTTTGTTTTACATGCAAGATTTGTAAAGGAGACCATCTTACGCATCAGTGTCCACACATGGATGAGATTCACAAGTAAATGGCTCAGCCAGGGTCCACCTCGCAACAAGTTTGTCTTGAACAATCCCTTTCTACAACAACATTTGGTAGCCTCTAATCCCTCCCCTTCACACGGTAATCAAGGAGACAAGTATCCATCCGGGGATCCTGCTACTGTTTTCATGTGTGAGCATGACGTCTCATTGCAAACTCATTCTTTAAACTATGATTCTTCTGATAAGAATCCAATCACACCTGATCCATCCTCGTCATAGCCAAATGGATTCCCTTTACATTTTCAAGCCTCTAGTTTACATTCTTCAACGCTTTTCGAAGGGAAGTTTCAAAAAGTTTGCTCACAGTACCCTAATGCACGAGTGGCTCAGAATTAGAACATTGTTGAGGATCTTGCCCAAGCACCTTGTACCATATCTACATTAGAAGTCCTCCGAAGCTTCCCCTTACAATGAAAGGCGTTACTAAACATGATCGGAGCTAGGGATCTATCCAACTGAAATGTCATTGCTTTCCCTCTTGATCAATCTTCCCCTAGGCTCCCTTCTAAGTGGATTTTCAGATTCATGTTAAGTCACGAGACATCTATCGGTGCGTAGTTGATGAGAGTGATTCCACTTGTGTTATTTCCATCTCTTGTTGGAAGGCCTTGGGTTCACTTACTTGGCCCTCTAACATAATAATGTTACAATCCTTTGAATGGCATGTGGTTCAGCCTAAGGGGATCATTCCATCTTTTATCATTGAGTTGGGAAAGAAGACAACAAATGTTGATGTTGAGGTCACTAATTTATGAATTAGAATATTCTTTTTGGAATAAGTTGGACCTATGCTATGACTGCAGTAGCTTTTTCATCTTTTTGTGTGATTCATTTTCCCCGCGAGGGGAAGGTGGTCACTATTGATCAGTTATACTTCTGCATGACTGAGTCAAGGGCTCCTAGTGGCCAAAATGTTCCTCTCATTAGTTATGCCAACTCGTCGTATTCTAGTGTCAGGGGCGATACTTTGAAAGGATTCTTATTTTATGGGTACCTTCCCTATCTAAACCCCACTGTGTTATATGGTGTCATCTCCGATTCACACAGTGTCTTTGATACCTATTGGATCATTATTTATTGAACATGTAACTAATCCATTGAAAACACTTGATGGTTTGGATCCGTGGATTGCTCCAAAACCTTATGTTCCTGCTAGGGGAAAGTCATCAGTCACTGCAAGTCATACTATAGACAAGTCACTAGTCACTGCAAGTCATACTGGAGACAAGCCACCAGTCACTGCAAGTCATGCTAGAGGCACACAACCGGCTGTTGCAAGTCATGCTAAGGGCAAGAAACTAGCTCATGTAGGACACGATGGGAGAATGGATATGGTTGAGTCTGATTCTTCGAATAGATATGCGAACTCTACTACTACTTTCAATTTTTATATTCCTCGGGAGTTTTATCTTATTAATTGTAGGTCCTCAAACCATGGTGTTCTTGAGCCTTTGCTGGTATACTCTGTCATGGTAACAAATATTTTGGAAGACATTATAGTTGGACAAACCCCTATCCCAGTAACTTGTATAAAATCTTTCTTTTTCTTTTTGATTTTTTAAACATCCCCTATATTATTTCCCTCAATCGATCAATTACGAAGGACTGAAACACTTCACTTCTTTCCTTGGCCCCTGTATTTATTCCCCTCAATTTAACGGCAGGCACTAGACCAACCATATAAATAAGTTCTATTTCTATGCTAAGATACAATCTAACTTAGATTCTCCTAAATCCGGTACTGCAGCCACCTATCCTCGCTTTCACAGGAAGGCAGGCAAGGCGGACTAGTTTATGAACTGATTAGTTAAGTGCAGGCACTCGACCAATTGAAAACTCCCTATCTTGCTTATTAAACTCCTACCCTAAACTCTGTGACTTATCATGGATCAAAAAATCCATCTATCACTGAATCCATTCCCTTGCGCACTGAATCCATCCATCGTCCTTTGAAGGAAGTAATTTCGTTTTATGACTGTTAAGTCCGGGTAGTCTAAATATTATTTTATAAATATAAAAGTATCAGGTAAGAAATAACCGCATCTTTACTCTCTCTCCAACCTGCCCACCTACTAAAGCCAGTACATGGATAGTCGCTTTAAAGCCCGTGGATAGATGCCAGCTACCTATTTCTGCCCATTGACATTTACAGGCTACCCCTGGTTGTTGTTTTGTGGAAAGATATAGAAGATTTGGATAAACCTAAGTGAGCTCCTAGATATATGTAATTCAGTGAAATGATTGTGGTGAGATGCTGGGTCACTTGGGTAAACAATTACTAAGGTGCTTTGTAGGGTCATTCGCCAATTCTGGCGTGGGGTCTCCATCTCAACTTGGAGAACGAACTCGAACTGAATAATCATCTTATGTTGGGAACTGAATAAACTCTATAAGGTAAGGTTCCGGGCCAACAAATGAAACTGGGGTGGGCTACGGCTTTTGCACAAAAGTATCCGAATAATATAGGGGGGTATTTATCTGCTTTATCTCCCACCTTTATGCTTGCTACTTATGACTATGCTCTTGCCCTCTGACCCTGCTGCTCCCACCTGTGTCTATCCTTCCTTTCGCTTTCTATGCTGTTGGCTGTGATGCCTTTTTCTATCGCACTTTGCAATAATAAAATTTGATTTATCCCTCTATTGCACCATTGCATTTCGCAAGAATAAACATTCATTTTTCCTTATAGCATACTATAGCAGTTCGCAAGAATAAACATGCATTTTTCCCTATAGCACACCGTCGCAGTTTGTATAAATATCCCAGCTTATCTGGCAGCCAACTTCAACAATGAATTTATCGTACTTGAAAATAAGTCCCTAGCTTGTGTACACCTACTAAAATGAAGTTCTCTCTGGTTGGGTGGGAATATACTTTGGAAATCCCTTGGTACTCAGCTGTGAGAACATACTTACACTCTTACTTACTTTGGTCCCTCTATAACCTCACCTATCACTCATACCTACCCTTTCACCCCTTGCCTTATGAATGATTGAACCTTGTGCCTTCACGCAGAAGTTATGTCGCCGATGTGAACGAGTAGTTGTGTGTGTGTGAGGTGGGTCGTTATTAAACTGAACTCCGATAATGGTGGTGGGGTGGCATGATGTGTCCCCAATGAGCGAACCAGAGCTTCAGCGGAAGGAAGGAAGTGGTAGTGCCAATGTAAACAAGTGAGTGGTGTTTGTGAGGTCGATGCGTGATTAGCTTTTTTTGTGTTTGTGTGTTTTCACATATATAATGCAAATGCTTCAATCAACCCCCAACCCCATATTAAACTGAGGACTCAGTTCAACTTCATGATTGCGTGATAGCTGGGCCAGGCAAACTAGTTTCGTAATTGCTTACAGCCTTATGCGGAGGAGATAACTCTCGAACAGAAGCTCTAAGGCGAGAGGCTAGTAACTTAACGTTCATGAGATACTTCGTGTAAAGTCATAAGGCAAGCATAATTACATATATAAATATGATCTGGAAATCACCATTCGATCACAAAATGAAAAGCATAATTACATATATAAAGAATTCCTGGAATACGACTCACATCGCTAGTGTTATTCCTGTTTTATTCCCTACCGATTCCTGTTTTATTCCCTACCGAATCTAGCATAATTACATATATAAAGAATGAATGGAAGGGCGTATGCAACAGCCCTGAGCACTCCATTTTTAACCCCCCGTTGACCCTGAAATAAAAGGGAGAACCTCAATCAAAAGGGAGGGAAAGGTCAGTTGGCTGGAAGGGTCCTTTCAGTCCGGTAGGTATTGAGCGGAAGCTTACCCTTATAGTTCTACCCTTCTAGCTCTGCTTTCATGCATGCTTGTAAATAGAATAACCCCTTCCTTCTAGCTTTTATCTGGGGTATAACCTTTCTAAAAATAAGGTCCTGATATTCTCGACGCTATCAGGGTCAAGTGTCCCTTCGCAGTGATCAAGACCTAACCTGCCTGAAAGGTATTAAGGGGTCATGGTAATAATTCTAGTCTAGTAATAACAGGAGAATAACGAACGATAGCGGGGTAGAGTAATTGGTCGACTCGTCAGGCCCATGACCTGAAGACTGCAGGTTCGAATCCTGCCCCCGCCTCCCAAGATGAGATCTAGCACAGGGTCGGTCAGTAAGGCCTTATCTAGTGTTATTACATATAAGAAATAATGAAGGAAATACGACTCACACCGAATCTAGTGTTATTACATATTAAATAATCTCCCATGCTTTCCGTTGGTAAACAAAGAACCAACCACCCTCAGCCCTATATATTATTCCCCCCCTATATCTTTACTACTCGTACGAAAGTAATTTATGGAGATAATATAGGAAAGGTAATAAATAGAACCAGAGAAATGATGCCCCAACCGGATAAATCCACTTATTCTACACAATTCTTCCGGTTATGCCTGATCTTCTTCACTTCTCATATTTCCCCATGCCGTGATGGAGTACCTAGGATCAGCAGAATTCTCAAACCACGGAACCAACTGGTTCCACACCAACAAAGGGGGAAGCCCCGCTTAGACCCCAACAGTTTGGAAGAGATTTCGGGAAGAGGTTTTAGCACTGGTGTATCCTATATGTACTCCAGTTTATTCGAAGTATCCCAGTGGTGTGACGCCGCCGACTTACTGGGGAAAAATAAGAAAATAACTTATATATCCCGTTTCGAGAAATAAGTGGCTCACGGAGAATGGAGAGAAACATCCCATATCTTATTCCGAAGTATTCATATAGCACTTATCCCAATCCTATATCTGGATGGAGGATTACTCGTTGGGATAATATAATGCTAATGCATGTTTTACATGGCCAAGTGAACATCGTTTGTTAAGTCGTGTTGTTTGGAAGAGCCAGACCGTTTATTTCTTTATTTGTTCGATCGATAAGGGCGGGGCGAAGTGTGGAATGTGAGTTGGCGGTGCGGTGTAAAACGATGGATGCACTGCAGGATACACGCTACGGAAAAGTGGCCCTTTATTTAAGGGGAGGGGGGAAGACCGACCCCGGCCAGAGCAACAAGCAAGTTGGGGTAGAGAGCCGTAAGCGCGGTGGTGACGGACGTGCTCGTACGGTTCATAGAGGACCGGGTGGGGGGGGTATGATCCTCTCGTTGATTATTGGAAACTGGAACTCCTCCATATTCGAAATATGCTTTTCCAGGAGCATTACGATCTGCAGCTCAAATGGTCTCTTACGAAGTATCTATTGGTCTTATTATTATTGTGCGCCTCGTGAGCGCGTTTGGATCCGCTACGGCTCTCGGTCGGATGTTACCCTAACCCGACCCGGGAACGGACCGGAGGGAACCGCAGCATGGGTAATGTCCGCGTCTCGCCGCAAGGCTAATTTTGAGTTGCAACAACAGGGTTGAGGCCCCTTCCGGAAAAGGCAGTCCGGCGGCACCAAGGGTCCTGGTACTGATCCAGGTGCGAATAACCCCCGGGGGTGGCTGCAATGGGCAGAGATGCCACTCACCGGCCTAAACGACGAGCAAACACGATAACGTGAGAGCGAGGGATCACCCAACGAATGGACTCTACAGCGAAAGGAACCATGCTTTTGGATGGAGAAGTGGGGACCTTAATTATGAATAGTAATAGGCCGAATCTGAACTGCGGGAATA
Organism: Larix kaempferi; assembly: GCA_027924585.1. Classification (NCBI taxonomy): domain Eukaryota; kingdom Viridiplantae; phylum Streptophyta; class Pinopsida; order Pinales; family Pinaceae; genus Larix; species Larix kaempferi. The sequence goes on from BSBM01003581.1 coordinate 56,609, forward strand.
TCTATTCGGAACCTAGGGGACTAATATCCATAGGGGCCAGGAATGTATGGGTGACAGATCGGCCATAAATGTACTCCAGAATATACACCAGGGGCAACAAATGTCGGTCGACGATGCCGCCCGTTTCCATTTCGTGGAAGTGCTCGGCAGAGGAAGGGGCTGTAGGTGATGATCGCCCTTATTGAAGAAGGAATTGCTGGGCACCTATTTATTCGGGCCGGGGGCGCGCCCTTGGAAAGCAAAGCACGGACGAGCCACATGCAGGGAAACTTGCACGTGTGGTTCTTACCGGGGACCCCGGTATACTGTACCAATATGTGTAGGTCCCCGTAATTCGAGTGAGATTGTCACGGCGCAAAGGCAGATATGGTTTGGGTATTCCCTTGTTCCCCGTATTGGGTTATGTTTTTTATTTCTTGTCTAGCAGAAACTAATCGAGCTCCTCTTGATCTCCCAGAAGCGGAAGCTGAATCAGTTGCAGGCTATAATGCAGAATATGCGCGGGATGCGATCCTTGGGAGTTCACTGTTGGCGGAAGCCAATGTCCCGGGATCCGGGGGACTAATTCTGACTGAAACAAAAGGTCTTTTCCCAACTTCCAAATCCTTATCGATCCAGCCAGGGAAGAAAGGGAAGAGGCTGTTAGCGGGGTGATTCTTTTATTCGGAAAACAACCCCCAAAAATCCAAACCCCTCTTCCTTTGGTCGAGCGGCTCCGCCCCTAAATTTGCATAATAAATAGGGATCACTATATTCGAAACTAATGAATGTGTGGGTGGGGTTTATGTTGGTGATTCAAGTTGGGTTTCAGGGGGGTCGGGCAAACTCCCTCCTTGGACGAGCACTTCGGACGTAGAACCGGGTTGCGCTGCTTGATGCTTTATCCTATTAGGTGCGCGGCACCACTATCATCTGCCTGCAGGCAGGGAGACAGCTCTATGCCAGCCAGTACGACAGAATATGCGTTAGAAAGGGGAATCCCTCTATAGTGCCCCCTGCGACAACGCATTACATACGATAGTACATAAACGCCGGGTCAATATCGATCGTGGCAACGTAAACCTAGGTGGAATATTTGATCCCAGGGAACCATCACAAGGACGGTCAGACGACGGGAGGAACGTCGATGTCGTCCAGCGGAGCCTAGAGGAGGGTTACTCGGAGCTATAAGTAATAAGGTTACTCGCGCAGGCAGCTGACCTCCTCTTCAATAGAGATGAATAGATAGGGCAGCTGGCTGGTCAATCTCAGAGATCTGATCGGCCGGCGGGCGACCGCCCCCCCTTTCCTGTTAAGCGGGTTTAAGTTAAGCTAAGCGGGGTTTCACCTTCCCCTCGTTATGCCCCTTTAAGTAAAAGGTTTCACTTTTTTACCCTGCTCGCTCGGCTCGGGAAAGGTTTTTCCTTATATGTCTGGTGGGGGAAAACGGATTGAATTACAGATAGTGAACCTCCCAGTTCGATCGATAAGGCCCATAGAGTATCATGATGACCCGGTCGAGGGCGATACATCGGTGTGAAATTATTTGGTGAAGTTATGTTATAGCAAGGCCTCCTAAAGTGCGCAGCTACAAGAGGTTATAACAAAGCTTTCGGAGGTGCTTGACCGGGCGCAGCTTGGGGTTTCCCGCCAAAGGGGAAGGCGACCTGGTCATCCTTAAAACGGTGCCCGCTCGCTACGCTAATAGGGTAGGTAGAAAGAGAGGGGGGCGGCTAATAAAACTGCTGCATAGCGCTGCCTCTCTTCTCGAATCTCCATCCTTTTATCGTTCCGGGCCTCCGCAATTATTATATATAAAAGGGGGCTAGTCAACAGCCTTTCTTAACAACTATAAATCCGGGCAATTCAAAAATATACGGCTTTAGGAGTGGGTGAAAATATCCTTCCCCAACTAAACTACTTTCCCTTGCTCGTAAACACTTGTTTTGCCCTATCACTTAACATTTATGCACTCTTAAGATCACTCGTATTGAAGCTTGCCCCGGCCGGAACGATTATAAAAAGGCGGCGTCCTATTATTTAGATTTACAGTCATATCACGCCCCCTATATAACCCCCCCAAAATTGAAAGTGCTCTTTAATTAAGAAAGCTCGCTAAAATCAAATAAAATAATAATAATAATTCCGCCCGCCTTACTATTCCAATAATATCTCTCTGCTCCCGCCAAAGCATATACTTCTCCCGTTTAAACGCCTTACCCGTAGCCATAAGTATACGACTCACCAAAAGCTGATCCTTATTCACCCCTCATCTGCTTTAATCCCATCGATTAATAAGGTGCCATCTATCCCCCTTTATCTAGAGATAAGGCCATGCGAATCCATTTAATCCGTTGGATGTCGAAGCAAACATCTGGAATGAGTTGACTCGGCCCTTTATTCTGAACTCGCACTTTAATACACTCCTTTTTCTCCCCCCCCATTCCATGTCGAAGCCTCCTTATTCCCACCCGCTATAAATAGATATAAATTGGGCAATGGAACTCCTTTTTATAATAGTAGGGGATCATAGTAGCGCCTTTTCAAATAATTGCGGTTATTAAATAAATAGGGAGAGGTTCAGTTGTTTGCCTATGAATCAACAACAAGCCCTATAATCCTTTATTTAATAGATCTATTAGGTAATACATGCCCCGACTCCATGCCAGGAGGCTATCTCTTATTGTAGGTTTTGGAGATGTCTTCTTTATCTCTTTTCGAACCAATGTTTTACAGGCAAGGAAGCGAAAGTATCCCGCGTAGTGCCAGTATGGGAAGCAAGGTCAATTATGCTTGCCCGATAGTGATTGATTGAGTCGATTGATTGGATAATATTATTTACCATTCGCCCGCAGCATCCCATACCCGACCGCTCTCGCGCATACCATACCCGTGTAACCCCGCCTTTATACCAGGAGGCAAAACAGGATTGAGACATGTAGAACCTGGGAACAGCAGCTGTAGAAAGAGGAGCCCTGTTTAAATAGACCTGGTTTAATGAGCCTGGTTTAATGAGCCTGGTTTAATGAGCCTGGTTTAATGATGGATGTTTATAAATATCGCTTCCTATATATTTAGAGCGCTTATCGCTATCGCTTGCCTCCATGTTGAAGGATCGCTACAGCTTGCCCCCATGAGGAAGGAGCGCTAGTACCGGGGGACAAATAACAAGACGATACTGGAGGAAAAGAAATTGATCAATAACGCTTGCCCATGTTGATTCATCGATACCGCCCCCATTAGTTTGAAGGAGCCCTACCGCTCGATGGATTATACGCCCCATCCTTACGCCCCGCTACTCACGCCCCATCAGGAATGCTACCGAAAGAGAGAAAGGAAAAGAGACCCGCCATCACACAGATTTACATTGCGACGATACACTGGGGCACGCACATAGAGCTATACGATCACACATATTTGCCATTATTACCCACATGAACTGAGCGAATTATATTATATATGTTATTCTTTATTTGGCCTACGTAAAAAATACAATGGCTAATGTTGTCGCACCCACGCAGCATACCCGCTTTCCGTTACATCCGTGCCCACATCTACAATAAATGAAAAATGAAAAAGAAAAGAAAAGAAAAAGGAGGCGTTCCCACCAAACAATGCCCTACGCGAGAGGGAGGCTTTGATTGATAAGGAAGTATTCTATATACTTATATGAATTCCGAGTTGGATGGCCGGTAAGGAAAGCAGCGGCCAAAGGGGAATTATTAGGCTTATGGGGCGCTTTTATCAATAGTAAGTGATTCCTTCGTTCTAAGGAACAGGATAGGAGGGCCACACAGAATATCAGCCTTTCGAACCCTTTGAACAGCAGCTGTTTAAAAAGGAGCGCTTTTTAAAGAAAGATGAGGAGCCCTTGCTCTCCTAATGTAAAGCAAGCTTTTCCTAAAGAAGAGCGCTTTCTAATGAAGAGGAATACTAAATAGGTGCCCTGTTTAAGGAGGAAACCTTAAGAGGAAGAGGAGCGCTGGTGAATGATGAGACGAGCCCTGTCGAAAGAGGAGCCCCGGTTAAAGAGCTTGGTTACACAAATAAGGAGGAAACTCAATTATTTTACTCGATGAGGGAAGGGATGAGTACCGCTACCGCTCGATACAAAGGAGCACACAGTAAGTAAGGAAGTAAGGAAGTAAGGAAGCCGCCGCAGAGCCGAGAAACACTGGTTCATATTGATTGACGACTGGTTGTTCCGACTGGTTGATAGAGCCGACTCCCCGCATCAAGCCCCGCATACACGCCCCCACGCCTTTCTGTTCAATCCGCTTTACCGCTTTCCGTTCAATACGCAACAGCCAACATATATAATTTAGCATCGCCCCCAGGTTTCCATGCATGACAGAAGAGGATAAGGCGGCCCCTTTTGAGCCATACCCCGCATAAGAGGACATACTCCTCACGATACAATACAGTAAGGTTTCCACACAATGAAGCACAACCCCTGCTGAGCCACCAACTTGCTGCCTTGCCGAAGGTAGGTCTCTTGTTTACTTACGATACATAGAAGACCTAGGCATGTGAACACCTAAAGGACACTGTCATGCCTACCTCTCTATTGCTTTATGCTTGCTAACTTTTGATTCACCCAACAAATAAGAGAATAGATGTGCCCCCATGTGCCTACGATACAATTAATAGACAAATGTGTCGCTAGAGTGAGGTGACTAGCTCGTGGGGCATGGATGTGCATTGCTTGCTTTTTAATACTTGCACCCCAGCGGACTAGTGAAGCCAGGGTATTCTTCGATGAACTAGACCTGCTAACAATACAGAGCCTTGGGAATGTGGTTACCTGGGCTGGGTGGGCTCGACGGAGGGAATAACCGAGCTTATATACAATTATTCACAATAGTGGGTGATGCTTGTTTAGAGGAGGGCATCAGGAAATAAGTTTGGTTTAGAATCAAAATCCAGTTTTGGACCCACGATGTCCAAACCCTAATTGGTAGGCCCAAAAAGGCGATAGAGCGCATTTATTATTAGAGTTATTTATGAGATTGATGACACACATAGTTTGAGGCGGGCGGTCCAACGGGCAACAGCAAACTCATAGAACTACCGGGGGACGACAAGAACTACCGCACCGGGAATAATGTACCGCACCCGCTAGGGCACACCCGACATTGCCAACTCACCTTCACTACTTAGCTCCCACCACGTAGCCATACATATCCCCCTCCAGCATACATACCCCATAGAGCTTACAACAGCATTGCTTATACATAATAGCGTAGATAATAATACAATATCTAAGGCTAATAGTCTTTACCTTATGGTAAGTCTATACCATATTTCCTCAGGTTTGGCCCAGACACTAAGTTTGTTTGCTTGGAATAGACCCCAGAAAACCTCAAAGAAATACCTGTGTGAACTACAGCTATATCAGTCTCATTTGGGCTAATGAGTGGGCTACTCAACTGTGGCTGCTTCGCTATTCGACACGATACGGACACAGAGTTAACCTCACATAACCTCACAGAGATGACTCACACAAGCAGCACCCGACATTGCCGAAGCCAAGAGTACTCGCCGGGAGTTCTTGCCGAGAGTCACTAGTAGCCAGGTTTCATTTCCGATACCCAGTTGATCGTAGCCAGCGGGTCATAGGATATCAGTAATTTCTGGGTTGAGCTGGAGAGATAGAGATTGATTGATGAGATTGATGGCCCACAGATAGATACCGGTACCTCTACCCTCGACCCTCTAGCTCTACCGAATACGTGAAGGATATAGAAGTTCAATCCATACCCGAGATAGAAGGTAGGCCCCATCGTTCACACCTTAAGGCATTGAGCCATGCTTGTTTACTTACGAGCATATTGATTTAGCTATGTTTTCGACAGACAATATTGCTTTATTGGTCGAATACCTGGTTTGGAGCAGCCACTATGTTTCGTTGGAACGGACTAAAGCTTGAACTCTAAGGCTTAAGAAAGACCTTACTCTACTGCTAGTAACTACACTACGGACTACAGTCTCTTTAGTCTTCTGAGAGGGGCACGGACACGGACCAATGAGGACTAGCCAGCAGACCTAGCCATAGCAGCCATATGCTGCGGAAGCAGAAGTTCAGTTCAACAGAGATGAAAGCAGAGCGAACAACCAATGCTACGGCAGGTCTAAACTCGCATCTCTACGTTTTAACAATAAAATAAGAAATGAAATGTATGTCTCCTTGCCCTATGAAGCGCAAGACCTCCGGACCTAATTAAAATAAAAGAAATAAACAAATTATTCCTTGTATTAGTCCCTGGTCTTAAGGTCTTGCCCTAAGGTCTTGCTTTAGCTCCCCATGTAAATTAGCCTTAATAGACTAGCTCTACGGAGCTGTGCTTAGCCGGAGCTGTAGTGCGATAATGACTGAACGGAGCTATGGATTCATTCATGGCGATGCTTTACTTACGATGCACCTGTGATGGGTATACGCCTCATTGACAACCACCTTTAGCAGCAGGTAGCCAGTAGTACTTGCCTGGTTGATGCTGGTACTTGATCCCAATAGAAGATCCAGGTGTTTAGCACTCGATGATTGGTTTTCAGTCAATTGATCCCAGGTGTTTATGCAGTCGAGCCAGGTGTGTTGATCCCAGGTGTTTAGCAATCAATGACAGGTTTTGATTCACTATATTCCGGTATTAGATCCAAGTATTGCCAGCATGGAGGTAGGTTACAATTACCGCAGAGACGATACACGGGAGATAAACCCTCCTTCCCAATCATATGACCTCCTGATTGATCTATACCTACTCAACTATCCTGGAGAAGCTGCCCACCCAGAATAACTAGGGGCCTCACCTAAAGCCTACAACATCACAACCGGCCGGGGAACAACTGCACTTTGAAATCACCCAGCTCCCAAATGAACAATGTGCTGCTCAAGGGGATATAGTCCACCTGTTCTCGAATCACCCACCAAGCCAACAGAAGCCAGGTCCCACGTCTATGGCAAGGAAGTCTGCAGTCTTCTATAGTGCATGTTTCCTAAGGTCGATGAACTAAGGGCCTTAGCCTTGAGCCTTGAGCCTTTTGAATCTCACCTTTTTAGCCTTTTGCCTTTTCACCTTGAGCCTCACCTTCAACCTCGGGACTATGTGTTGTGAACAATGGATAGATATGTGCATGCAGTTTATGGATGGCTTCGTGCAAAGACTTTTCTCGCATCTCTACGTTCTTGCCATTGTAATTTTTAATCTATGCAATCTGAATACCCGCATTCCGTTCTAGTCGCATTACCCATTACCCTTTCAACTTCTCCCCTTTCACTTTACTACGATACGATACGATGGTTACACAATGAGGGAGGGCCAATTAGGTTTGCTTACCGAGCGAGGTGGTTACCAATGAGGTTACACGATGCATGTCGAGGTCGATGTTGATTTGCGTTGGTGATTCAATAGCAACGGTGGTGGCAATAGCAGCGATGGCAATAGCAATTTGATTTGATTGCTTTATGGTGGCACACATAAGATTAGAGAGGCTTGCAGTGAACGGCTTATTTGGATACTACTCGGCTTTGCTACCGAGCTACTCGACTGTGGCTGCGCTTTGAAAGGATGGATGCTTGGCTAATCGAATGGCTACTCCGCTTTGATCCCCGGCTGCTGGGCGGGGCTACTCAGATGGGCTATTATTCAAAACAGCCTCAGTCAACATTCTTCGCTAATGAAATTGCTACTTTGGGGGGCACAAAGCCATAATATCATCTGACCTCCTAAGAAGATGAGCAATTCACGATGGCAATGGCAACATTGGCAAGGGCAGAGCAAGATCCCACCTTTATGATGATGATGACCACGCTCCATGCGCTCCATGCGACACCATGCGACACCATGATGAGGAAGGATTGCTACCGCTCGATGGATGATACGCCTCCATATGCCCCCATGAATGAGGACCGCTCGATACCCAAGAGCACATCATCATTTATACTATTGTTTCTATACTGCCTCTCCTCTTGCCACTCCTAGTGGTTCCTTTCTCTTTTGCCAGTTGACTCTCTCTCTGTAGTGCTATAATGACTAGTGCTATAATGACTAGTAGTGAAATCTCCGTTCTAATCGGACCAATAAACTGGATTTTCTCTTTAATGAACCATGCCCCCGACCAAAGGAAGGAATGTGCTTCGCTTCCTTTTTAGGGCGTTTTCCGTAGGATAGCCGAGCATAGCCGATAGCGAGGTTTCGGTCCCAGGAGTAAATTACAGGTTTTGATCCCAGGTGGCAATGCCAAGTAATTGTCGATCATAGTCAATAGCCTCATAAAGGGTCATTACGGAAACAGACAAGCAAAGCAGTCTTTAAAGCTAGTAGTACTTACTTGTATGGGATTAAGGCAAGTAGTATAAACTATCCGTTCTGACACTACAGCTTAAGACAACAGCTTGGGTGGGGCTTTCTCTTTTTCAAAGAATGGAGACTCTGGCTAGTACCTTTTACTGAACATGACCTTTTCCAGAAGTTTACCTATGAGAGGCGGGATGCCGCAGACAACATCTACGGATAGGGGTGGAACCACGGACAACAGACAACATACGCCGAGAGGGAGGGGGGGGGGGGTGCACATCACACAATAAACGTTCAATCCATAAACGAAAGATAAACTTATGAACCCTTTTTCATTAAGTTTCTATATGTATGTTTGGCGAGATGGATTCAATTACTTCTCTACGAACTAGAGATATAGATCTCTCTCTACTCGAAAAATAAATAAATCTACATGGTGTGACATTCTATGTGTCCTATACGGGGGAATTCTCTATATATATGAGACTCGCATCCCTGGTTTCACTTTTCCATTTTAATTAGGAATCGCTCCGCTCCTCATTTTTATGGGTTCGATGAGAACCAACTCATCGGGGCACAGAAATGGATTTTATTCTTACTGAAGCCCTTTCATTTCGTTTACCTAGGGGCAGGATGCTGTCGATTGCTTTGAGGTTTAAGGGAAGGAAGGGGCCCGCATAGCCAACAAATTCGGACCAGGCGCCAAGTTCGCTTTGGAACTTGATGTAACAAAACCTTCTCATTCAATACAGGAAGGAGGTTATCGACGGAAGACCCGCGGGATAGCAAAGAATAACAGTTTATTGCTTGCTTTCTTTTACTTTCCCGGGAGTGTAGCTAGTTGATGCTGTCGATCCACTCGACACAGGTGGAGATGCCAGTCATAGCTTGGTGAGCCCGGTAGTCTCATTCATGCAGGCAAGTCAGGTTGTGCCAGTTTTAGGTGTACCCATCCTAGCTCCTCCAAACAGTCCATCCATGTGAGAGGAGTCCCTTTTCTAAACTCCATGGCCGAAAGAAAGGAAAGGAAAGGAAATTTACACCATGCCACATACAAGAGAATGCTTACACATGTTGCTAGCGTTAGTTGCCTAGCTTTTTTTGGTGGTGTCTTGCTAGAGCTAGTCCATGAACTCTAGTCAGCAGTGCATGAAGCTAGTGCAAAATTGATGGCTTCTGGTCAGTTGGAACTAACAACTCTTTCTATTTGAAGCTTCAACTAGTTCTAATTAGCTGTGCTTACCCCTATGGAACCGGAGTTCCGACCTTGGCTGGGCTACTGGGATGGACAGTGCGCTACTCGACTTGGCTAATACACTGGTTTATGCTGCCCTAGGAAATGGCTGGGCTAATCGAATGGGATTCTGCAATCTCTACATCGCTATGCCATGGACTACTCAACTTGGCTGGCTGCAATGATAGGTTGTTACCCTCTATCAGATGGTCTCCATATCCGAGAAAGTATGCCTAGCATGTTAGGCAAGGAAAAAAATCCAGTGGATGTCGATTTTTATATTGCATAAATACTACATAATATATAAATATATTTTTCTCTACTGGGTTTAATAATGTGCCATTGAAAAAGAAAGAAATAAAAATTTATAAGAGCTCTAATGAACTGATTGATTGGATTTTCTCAACTGATGAGTCTTCTGAGTTGGCTGGCCGGTAAGGAGCGGCCAAAGGGGACTTATTAGGCTTCCGAGAGGGGTGCCGGATTAACACTGCCAGCGTTTGAGGTTGGACGGTCCAACGGGTGGAAGCCAACATATTGGGGCTGGAGCGCGGTCCAACGGACGGGCTACAGATATCTTTAGGGATAGTCCTTCCCACCGGCACAGGACGGCACCAGCAAGGGGACAACCGACAGAGCCGATACTTACAGAGACAGGCATAACCAGTGCTCACACAGTTTTGGTCATTCAAGTATAGCTAACTCCCCTGGTTCAGATAGACGACTGGTGGAATGTCCGATCGCTTACCGTCAACCTAGGGTTGAGGCCCGCCCTAATAAAAAGGGGGTCCTTCGCGTAGCTCAGGCTTTGAGGGTAAGAAATAAATATAGGGCCAGGACCTCGCCTGAGCTATCTCTTTGAGGGGAACAAAGAGAAGTATAATCTTACCTTATGGCTAGCTAGATTGAGGGAATAAAATAGTATCCTGTACCTGAGCAAAGAGAAGGTTCCTCTCATTTCTTGGCCCTTAGAATTCCCTGGTATTCTCGAAGCCCAAAGAGATTAGGAGGTGGGTCCGGCTGCTTTCAAAAGGCAGGAAGCAACCCAGAAAGATACAAGAGGAGCAACCCAACTGAAGGGAGAGTTAATTATACCATTTTTAGAAACCTCCTCAACAGCGTCAGGAGAGACTTCTAAATGCTACTAGGATTTAGAGGCATGCACCCTCTGAGCAATCTCGGACTGCTACTTTAACCCGCCTAAGTTGGACAGTGGGATATCAATTTTGATGAGGATGGATGATTTCATGATTTCTGGATGGACCTAGATTGAAAATATAGCACCATTGGTCAATATACTTGCCTATGACCGCAGCTACCCGACCTTGATGATTCTAATTTTCAAATATAACTTAAGTTTTGCAGTAACTAAATGCCCAATCCTGCAATCCCCCTAATATGGCCCCAGATTCCCTTAATGTGGCCACTCTAC